>JABXWE010005169.1:0-31113 GCA_014611495.1 Limonius californicus
ACAGTCAAATACTGCCAATTCACATATAGAGTAAAAGAATTCCTACCATGATACATCGTAAACTAGCATCGGAAACACTTTTTATCTCAAACAGGTTTATAAAGACTTTTTTAACTATAATGTTTCATGAATTATTATTAATTAGGACATGAATAATCTACCTAAACTACATTTCAGGTGAAAATATGGAATTTAACATCACAAATATCTTTTTTTTACACATATACCAGACCTTCTGAAGGCATTCTTTGTTAAGTTTAAAGCATTATAAAGACATTTAACATATATTTAATAATAATTAGATTAATTTAACATAAATATCATGGCAATATATATATATATATACATATATCCTGCAATATACCGTCGCGGCTTTCCGGTTCTCAAACGCCATAGATTTCGGTCTTGGGCAACTTCATTCTGCAGTTCATACGTTTCCATTGCTTCGTGGTCTGCCTCTTTTGCGTTTCCCTGGAGGTGTCCAATTGAAAATTCTCTACGGCCATCTCTGATCATCCATTCTTAGCAGATATCCGAACCATTTGAGCCCTCTTCTGTCGATCGTATCAGTAACTTTGTCTTAGGCTCCCATTCGGTTTCGGATTTCCTCATTTGTGACATGTTCTAATCTTGAGATTCTGAGACTCCTTCTTACGTAGTCCATTTCCACTGTTTGCAACTTACATTGGTCTTCTTTTTGATGGTCCATATCTCGCACCCATGGCATAGAACCGACTCTACCATAGATTTTCCGATGTATTTTTAACGTTGTTTGACATCCCACCGCGATCCCACCATATTGAGGTTAAACTTCCTATTATTTTGCGGCTATTCTCAATCCTCGACTTTATTTCTTCCTGGCCTATACCGTTTTTGGAATTCATTGTCCCTAGGTATTTGAATTTTTGTGCTTGATTTAGTTTTAGTACGTATAAAGTATTCATACAGTTGTTAGTGGAGATTGTAAGCAGTGATTATTTGTTTACAAAGTGCTTCGATTTGTAAAAAGCAGAAGTAGTTGAACAGTTATGAAATAAAGCAACTTTCTGTTGCCAGTTGTTTAGAACTTAATTTAATGATTACTTTTGCTTGTGTACTTGTGAGATCAAATGATATTGACTACGCAGTCTTTTTCCCGATTTTACAGAAAATGTCATAGTCAGTGGCAGCTCGAGCAACGAGTGTTGACATCTGGAGACCGTTTCTTTATATATAATTTATAACTGGATCGACTCTTGGTCGTTGTTCCAATGTTTTTAATGTGTAACAGGACAAATCATTTATTTAATATATTATATACCAATTGCTATATAGTTTTAACTTGTTATTTTTGTGTATTTTTTTTCTTGTATGTATTTTTTTGAGAAATACTCAAGTAAACATGAAACACAATAAGGTATGTTCTTTGTGTAATTGTTTTCCTATCTGTGTTAGCTGAAGAGCAAATTACGACGATTTGTTGCAGGCTGAAGAGAACAATCGTTTGGCCCGTAACATTTTTATAAGAAAAGGGGAAAAAGAAAACATGATATAAGAAAATGATTATAAAACTGTACTTCTGTATCTTTGCATTTTGTTCTTCTACTTTTTTATGCCCTTGTAAGCCTTTATTGTAGATAGTCATCTTTTTGTTTCTTCTGTCGCTGGCTGTTCTTTTTCATTGTTTACTAATCACTTGCATTATAAAAGATCCACCTCGCTGAATTTTGAATTACTTTCATTAGTAAGGTATACAAAAATAAAATGTATGCCATAATTATTGTCGGTACATTATGTTCAAATATCGGGGTAAGCATTAAGAACAAAATGCAAAGCGGGAGTTGAATTGAGTAGAAATGGCGGTTGTGATAATAGTCGGTGTTATTACCAACATCTATGGTGGGCTCTGTGGCCGTAGTGAGTGTTGTATCCAAATTTAGAGCGGACATTGTGACCAAAGACTAAAAATTGGCGTTGAAAGCAGAGTGGTCCCTGTACTTAAAATTTTGAATTGGCGTTGTAATCAGGATTGGCGTTTTGATGATTTTTAAAGTGAGCGTTGTGACTTGAATAAACGTCGTGACCAACATTTAGAGTGGCATCAGCTAGCTATGTATTTAAATATGAGTCGGTGAACGTTGTGACCACATACCGCGGTGGAGGTTGTTACAAAGTTGGACACTGGGTCCTAAACTTAGGGCGGGCGCTATGATCGGAGTGAGTATTATGACCAAGATGCATAGTCGACGTTCAAACCAGTGCACGTATTGTATCTAAAATTTAGGATGGGCGTTGTAATCAGAGCGGACCCTGTGGCAAGAATATAGTAGGCGGCAGCATCGGATTGGTATGTATTTAAAGCTACGTTGGTGCACGTCTTGACCAGATATCGTGGTGGAGATTGTAACAAAGTGTGCGTTGGATCCTAAACTTAAGGTGGACGTTGTGACCGGAGTGGGTGTTATGACCAAGATATACAGTCGACGCTGAAACCAGTGCACGTGTTATATCTAAAATTTAGAATGGGCGTTGTGATCAGAATGTACCCTGTGGCCAAAATATAAAGTGGACGGCAGCATCGACTTGGTATGTACTTTATTAAATCGGTGGACGTTGTGACCCCATATCGTGGTGAAGATTGTAACAAAGTTAAGCATTATGTCCAAAACTTAGAATGGGCGTTGCGACTAGAGTGGGTATTATGACAAGACGCATAGCCGGCATTGAAACTAGAGTTCGAAAATTTAGCATGGGCGTTGTGGCCAGAGTGGATGTTGTGAACCGGAGTTAGCGTTATGTCGAAATTTAAAGATGGAATTGTGACTAGAGTGGAAGTTGTGACCAAAATTTAGAGTGGGTTGTGTAACCAACATCCCTAAGCTTTGCATTTAAATATGTGTCGGTGGATGTAAACAGATATCGTGGTGGAGATTGTAACCAAATTGAGGTTGGTGTCCAAAACGTGGATACTATGACCACAACTGAAGTTGTGACCAACAGCGGCGATGAACGATGTGACCAGAGTACTTTTACTAGATATCATGTTAAAAGTTGTGACTAAGTTGGGCGTTGTGATCAAAATTTAAAGGGGCGTTGATGAACAGAGATGGCGGCGTAACTAACGGTGGCTGCTGTGACCAATGAACGTTGCGTGTATATCTCACATACACTATACACAAAATCAGCGCCAGATATTTTTTTATGTACATTTTAGAATTCCCAG
Organism: Limonius californicus; assembly: GCA_014611495.1. Lineage (NCBI taxonomy): Eukaryota > Metazoa > Arthropoda > Insecta > Coleoptera > Elateridae > Limonius > Limonius californicus. The sequence continues at coordinate 3,203 of JABXWE010005169.1, forward strand.
AAATCCAAACTCTACGAAATTAGTAAATTGGTATAATGGTAGTACGATAAAGAAAAATAAACATCACGTTAACACTAAACGAGATCATTTAAGCAACCCTATCGTTTCAGTAGCCACTAATTTCCCTCTGCATCATTCCGTAACTACCCAGTTTACGATCCATAAAGGATGCAACTACCCATTACTGTTCCCTATATATGAGCGTTTGTCCTAATTTGGTTTGTATTATCGCAGTCTGAGGTTTAAAAGCTCATACTTGTTTGTGCGTGCATTGCGTTCATCTTTTCAACTGGATTCTTTTGACTTTTGTTATTAAGATTAAAATAAAAGAGCTGTATTTGTATCTGTAAATTTTCATGTAATAGCGAAAATTTTGTTGTACCAAGAGGACAAGAACGAACTACCTACATAGAAATATTCAAAGTGCGAAAAGATAGAGAACGATTGATGTCGCCGACGTCGATTAGTTAAATTTCTACGTGACACAAGCAATATAGCATGGAACTTATGGGAAATTCTCTGGTAACTTTGATTTTCGTGTCCCCGGCACATTTTTTTACTTATTACCATCGAATTATGCACTATTAATTTGTTTTTACAATGAGGCGTTGCCATTCTGCATGGACCATGAATAAACTTTATTATATTTTCATAAATATACTTGTGGCAAATCGCAAACAACCAAAATGTCATTACTGTCCCTGTCCCAATCTCTTAGTTTATACGTTCAAGATTAATTCTACAATAGTAACATCCATTTTGTCTGCAATTAAAAATAAGATTTTGTTTTGTTAATACTGCGCCAACTTAAAACTAATTGATTTTTTATAAAAGGAATTACATTTTGAAAAAAAACATCAAGAAGTTTGTCTCTACCATTCTATAGTCACTACTGTCCCACGTCTGTTTCTTGCTATAAGTTACAATAGATGGCTCTTTCGGTGTTCGTCTTTGCATAGTTTTGTTAGCAACAAAGTTTAGTTTGAGGTTGTAAGCTAACAATACTATTTGCTGCAGTGCGTTTCTGTGTAAATCATCGGCAAATGGCAAAAATGTAAGTCAGTTCTTATTTTTAAGTCAGTGCTGTCCCAGGTAGCAGATCAAATATGTCGTAGATTTTTAATTATTACATAGTTACATTTAGAATTCTCTAGGAGCATAATTAACCATAGCATATTCATAATTCTGAACTATAACCTCACTTTTAAGCAATAAAATAAATAGCGCTAAAATGTCACTACAGTCCCTGTCATTTCTGTCCACTTTTTAGTCATTGCTGTCCCCGTTTTCTGGATAAAAGGGGACAGGAATGACACCTTGAGGAACAGAATTGACAATCAGTCTTTATTCGGATATTTACTTAAATGTATTTTAAAGTCTTTTACGCCATCGCGTTTCAAACCTACCAGCACAATATCGCGTGAAGAATTCCCAAACTTAAACAAAAAAATTTAGACTGGGTTTTCGGTAAGAAATGGTTTTGTTACAGGAACTATGGCCACTGGTAACATTGATGTAAAAGCTTTAAGATATAAACTTAAGGTGTTGAAGGAAAATGCGGCTACGGCAAGAGAAAAAGAAAAACAAGCTAAATACGAAACCAAAAAACATAGAGAGCGACAACATTATTATCAAAAAAAGAACAAAAAGGATACCGATTTTGTGAAAAATATTGACAAACCGGGAACTATTGCCAGTACTTCAGAAACGATTTTCACAAGAAGGATTATCGAGACAGAAAATATTGTGGAAACAAATGAGGAAACCACTAGCAAGGAAAATGCTTTGCTAGTACGAAATATTCTTAACGTACCTACCAAACAATGGAGATATCAATTCCAGCAAACACATAAAGAAACGTAAAGTAAGTAATAAAAAAGAAAACAAAAGGGAAGTTAATATCTCACGAAGAAAGAAGAAGAAAGAAGAAGAAAGGAACGAGAGAAAAAAGAAGACAAACACAGAAAATTAAAAATAATTGTGAAAAACAACAATTATATCTTGAAAAAGGAAGAGAAAATTATAAGAAGAAAGCTGCTGGCAAAAATAAAATTTATTAACAATATGACTGAAAGAGAAAAGAGACTGCAAAGAAAAAAATGGAATAAAAACCAAAGAAAACATCGTGAACAAATAAAATGTATGAGCGTCAACACCCCACCAGATTTTCTTAAAAATACACCACCAGTTTTTCCACCTCGATCCCCATCACCACAAGTTGTGTTAGACCAAGAAACTCCTAGCACCGAAAAGACAAAAACATTGAAGGCACAAGTTAAACTATTAGAAAAGAACCTTAAACTTCAGACTTCTAGAGCTGAAAGGTACTAAAACCGACAACAAAGAACTAATAGACAAACAACAACCCCCCAAAAAACAGTAAATATGTTTTTAACAAAAGGAAATACAGCCGAGATTAAAAGACAACTCGTATTTGGAGAATCATTACAAAAACAGATAAAATTAAATATTACAAATTCTGTCAACGAAGATTATTACGTATGTTTAAATTTTGTTCCAAAGGTTTATGTTTGATTTTATGAGTAAAGTATGTTTTAATTTTATTCCAAAGAGTTATAATGGTTGTTTTTGTGTTTTAAATAATAAAACGAATTTATGACACTTATATTTTTGTATATATTTTGCACGATAAGAGTGCACCTCAATCTTTCTATTATAGCCAACTGCGCATAAATGTCATTACTTTCCCTTTATGTGTCATTACTGTCCCTTTACTTTTGCAGCAGTTATTTCCGAAACTAACGTAATTACGTAGAAATTAATTGGCAAAATCTTGAACTTTATCACTATATCTTTAATATTAATGACGTTTTGCTTCGTTATATGGTACAATATTATCCACCACAAGAAAATGGTACAAGAATAAAATGTGTTTAATAAATTTTAGCCTTTGCCATGGTATTTTGCATGACTTTTTATACGAAATGCATATATTTTTACATACTTTGTACTTTGTTGTATTAAGTTTTCCATTTCATAGAATAATAAATATATATTTACCGTGACATCATTTGGTTACCATCTCATTAAACCAATTAATTGCAAGAGGACAGTATTGACATTAATTTGGCAAAAAATATTTTACCAGCGTTGTGCCAATAGTGTACTGGCCAGGATTCTTGATTCTGTGTCTGTTCTTGCAAATTTACACCATCTCCCTTATAAGTCTGATGTTATTGATAATATGGGAATAAAAAATAATTTCAAATCCCTTCTGATTATCTACAAAATTCAAAATACAGCAATTTAACATAAATTCCAACCTAGTTTAATAATAACAATGGCAATGAGTTCCTATGAAAGTTCAACTAAAAATGTTTGTCAAGAAAGTTAATGGGTCTGTTTTGAACTTACATGTAATTATTTGCTTTGAGCAAATATACAGAAGTAATAGCTTTTAAAAGATAACTTAATAATCCCTTTTTAACGACACCTAGCTAATAAATTGGGTTTCCAAAAAGTATTTTGTTAGTGTGAAGTGAACATCAGATTAGTGGAATACGTACGAGACAATCATGGCTACAAAAGCGGTAAGCAAAATAATATCTGTATTTAATTCTAATGTGTTTACTCAGTAGAGGAATCTACATTTAAAAATAAACGTGTAATAATAACATAAATTTACAAAAGATTTATATATTGAAAATACCTAGTAAAAGATACATTTTAAAGCCCACCACTGGATTCAGAGTACGATTCTGATTTCAGCTAAATTAGTTACATTAGAACTATGTTTAGTAAAATTTATAGTTGGAATATTCTATATACAGTCCAATTCACTTAATACGAGCTCAGGTATAACGAAATCCTGAATATAACGTGTGTATACGAAGTAATTATTACTAGTTGGCACTGTACTGTATTTCCCGCTTAGAAATATCACTTGTCCTAGCAATATCCAGCAAACAATTTAATATTTTTAGCTATTGTGTTTCTTTACCTAAATATTCTAAATATTTACCTCCAAACAAAATTTATCTAAAAACATCTATTGAGGATTATAATTCAAAAGAGTCAGGCTTCTGGAATTATATGTGGATAATCTTTAAATTTAGGATGTTGATCTTTAATTTAAGCTATTGACGCTGTTCATTCAATCAGATTCTTGGAATGGCTAAATATCAACTTCTAAGAAATGTTTTTATAGGTAGTATCAGGGATTTAAGATGTAAAACAGTAATAGCTACTAACTATCGATGTGTTGTAAGAAAAAACCTACGCATTTACTTTTCTTATAATAGTTATTTTAAGGTTTTGGGCGTTTTTTGATGTTTAAATGCACTTTTCATAATGGTAAACATGGAATTTTAATTTTTAATACTATTAACAAACTTTGTAAGCTTGCTGGATGTTGATGTTAATGGAATACAATGAACAAAATATGTTTACCATTTATAATATTTCGTTATAAGCGTATTCTGTATTCTAACACAAATCCTTAAAAATTATTACAAATCTAGATATCAATAAAATCAGTGATTTGAAAAATTCAAGGATAATTGTTTATGTCTCTGTTACGTACACAGAGAGAAGAAAATACAAGATATCTAAATAAGTAAAAGTTCTACAAGAAGTTCTTATCTATATCTTCATATATAAAAGAATCTGTCTGCGAAACATTTTTTAAACAAGAATTCATGATCATTTTTCAACAATTTATATGTATTATTTGATTTTTTTTGTGTTTGGAAAAATCATAAAATTTCAATATCAATTTTCGAGTTCACGCAAAGTTTTAAATTAAAATTAATGAAGTTCATGAAATGTAAAGCATCTCATCTGTAATATGATGGTGTAGGTTGTTACAAAATAGCTTAAGAACATAGGGGGAAAATAAATGAATCATGAACGTGCAGTTTTATTTAACCAAGAAGTCCTTAAACTGTTCTTTACTTACGCCAATAATGCTCACAGAAAATTTAAAAGTATTCTTCTTATGCGACCAGCAGGAAAAATTACTTCATGAGACAATAATGTATTTTTACGTATTAATGTAGATTTTACAGTATTACGTTGGAATGTAAATTCGTGATTAATAAATGTAAAATTTTTATAGTAACATAAGACAGTTGCCTTATCAAGACTAACAGAAAAACAAATACGAAAAACCGGGAAAGCCCCGACCAAGTAATATATATGATTATTGATTATCAAAACCACCTAACAGACCCTTGATTTCCAATCCATTTCTCGGGATAAGTATTATTTAAATAATTAGTTGTAATGTGATGCCCCGCCTTGTTGAAACCACATATTGCGAGTAGTAACAAGCGCCAAATGTTCCAGAATATATTCGACATTATATTGAAGGCAATTGAGATACCCTTCAGATGCGTCATTGATAATTATTAGACCTATAATATTCCTATTTAATATGCCTATCCATGCATTGAAGCCCTATCTAACTTAATATCTAACCTTTATAGTTAATCGTGGTTTTTCATCAGCGCAAAATCCATCATTTTTCTGTTAAATAACCCACAATTTGTAAAACGTGACTCATCCGACATCACAATTATGAGAGGAAGCTCCAAATGGTTTTGGAAATTTCCAAAAACCATCTTTAAGATAGTAATCTTCTATAGCCATCGCCTTCAGGAAGCCTCTGACTTAATTGTTCTCGAAAGCGGTTGGAATTTATACTTCTTCAAAATTGCATGAGCTGTAGATTTGGAAACACCAACAGCGGCTTCGATCCCGCGGACAGACTTACATGAACCAAATACTCAAGAGTCTTCATTATATTGGCGAGTCCTCTTCGGTTTAGTAAATAATCGATAATTATAAAAGTTGTCTTTTATTCTGCTAAAAGTGCATTTCCCTGGTCTTTGTATATGTTTCAAAATACATTTTTTGAGCTTCTGGTAATTTCAAAGCAACTTACATGAAATAAGTTTTCTTATTTTGAATTTAATTCCTATGTAAGAATACCCACTTTCAATTGCGTAAACTTTAATAATAAGAAAACATATTAGAGATTTTCGAAGAAAACAGTTTTCGGGATTTTCAGGATAGTGGCGCAACCTTTTTCTAATTTAATCGACTTCGTATCTCTTAAAGTAGCAAAGATCCTTATGTACATCATCTGCTCTCGGATGCCCGGTATATATACTGTATATACGAAACGATATTAAAACACTTACATTACGGTAATTCCAAAGCAAGTCAACTTATGTTTGAACCTTCACATCATTTAATGAAATTAACGGATAAGGGGTTGTATAATGGAGACATTTAAAAATACCAATTTTTGGGGCTTGAAATATTAAGGGTTTTGAAATTATAGGCTATCAAATTTCGATAATATTTTCCTCAAAAACTTGCAGCTTTTAATTGAAGTAAACATAAATATTTCCGATAAAATTATCCGATAGGTAATTATTTAAGTAATGATATACAGGGTGTTAATGAATTGCAGGGACAAACTTCTAGGGCTTAAAGTATACATGAAAAGAAACATTTTTTGCTAATAAATGTATGATCAAAAGTGTTTCCTTTCAATCATAGAGCTTCTCACAGGTTCTTTAAGAAGCGCCTAAATGTAGGCAACTCAATTTACTACCTACTATTTGTTTCCATAACGACGTAAATTAACACAGGATAATATGAAAAGTGGGAGAGAGGGCTTTATTGATCCTGTATTAATTTCCGTCTTTATGTAAACAAATAGTAGGTAGTAAATTGAGTTGCCTACATTAAGGCGATTCTTAAAGAATCTTTAAGAAGCTCTATCCCTGAAAGGAAACACTTTTGACCATACATTTATTAACAAAACGTTTTTGTTTCCATGAATACTTTAAGCCCTAAAAGATTGTTCCTGCAATTCATTAACACCCTGTATACATTACTTTAAAGTATATAAAATATGATTCAATTTGATGTATAACTTGCTCAAGGTTTTTTTGTTATATTCATACAAAACATACGCTTACTTGATCAGAAATGTCTTTGCGATTCGTAGAAAATCGGTATAATTAAATTTGATAAAATAATTTGAGTGTATGCAGACTATAATTTTTTATTACTGTGTAAAGTTTTATAAACAATAAATATTTGTATATAAAGTTTCATTTAGTAGTTAATAGCAATTTCTCAAAAATTACTAAACCGATTTTAATGAAATTTCGAACTTCATCCAGTCAAATGTGAGACGTACCAAATCAGAAACGGAAGTACTTTTTGGAACCATTTTTCACCAAAATTATAATTTTTTCCGAACACTATAGCTTCAAATTGCATGAAAAAAGCAGGATTAAATAGCAACCACAAAATAAACTGAAATTTCCATATTAATATTATAACTTTTCAATCAATGTTTCGACATTTAAAGAAAAGTTTGAACTAACCAATATCTGAATAGGAAAATTCTAGCAACGTGTAAATTGTATTATAATATAAAATTTATAATACTGCTTAAATGTATTACTTTACTGATATTTTCGATTGATCTATGAACCAATAAAAATGAAAACAGTAGATTACTACAAAATAAATAAATTAATTAACTTTTGCCAACTGAATTAATAATTGCATTAAAGTTATCTACTGAAATTGAACCAGCACAAAATTACGGCCGTTGGTTCTTAACAAGAAGAAATGTATATTAAAATGCTCATCAGGTTCTGACCATAAAAGCTTTATCTGTTCTTGAAATGTTTCAGTGAATTAAGTTATACGCTATATCTCCTCAATTTAACAAACTTTTTTACAACCTATTCTATCTGCAGTCATTCACATAATTGATTGAAGTCCTTGACAAGACACAACCACTACTGGAATACAGAATTGGATTTAACGCAGCTCCAATAAATATTTAGTTGAAAACAGTGGCCTTAAAGTTCTACGACTGGAATAATAATTTATTGTTACTCTGCCCTATTTTATTTTCGTCCACTTATAAAGAATTTAAAATTATATTGGTTTTAAGGGGATCTATAACCATTCTGGAAGTTGAAAACCTAGTACACCGTTTTTCGTAGACAATACAGAATATTCGTTTCCTTATCATATGAAAAATAGAAGTAATTGTTCATGTCTTTGTATTGAAAAACTAGTAACTTGCATTATTCTGATCGTAGGAAAATTATATAAATTTTAATATTGAAATTATGTACATTATTTTACGTAATTAAATCTACTTAAATATACAGGGTTATTCGCGGGAGAGTACGAGCCTACCATTCGAACAATAAATAACCCAAATGTGATATCCATGTATGTCTGTATTCCAGAATTCTGTCGTCTAAGAGTTCGACTTTTAATCTTTTTCTGATCTCTTGGTTTCTTATTCAATCAGCTTGTGTTATTCCTTTCACTCTTCTGAGGAATTTCATTTCTACTACTCTTATTCTATTTTGATTTTATTTTGTCAGCACCCAAGCTTCACTGCCGTACTGTAAAATAGGTATCGCCATAGTTTTATAAAGGCGAATTTTACTTTCAGGTCTATATAGTTTTGTTCTTCAGTGCATTTGCGATGGTACCACATATTACTTGGAATTTATTGATTTTGTTTTTGTTTTTTCTTGTAACACTATCTTTGATCTGACGGTATCTTTGACGTGGAATGCCATCACTTGTATTTTTTCGGTAGATATTATCGTAAGTTTGTACAATTTTGTTTAGACTGTGTATTTTTCATTGTAAGTCATCTTCTGATCCAGCAAGGAGAACCTGGTCATCAGCAAATAGTAAGGTATTAATGTAGTGTTCTTGTATTATTTACTCTGGAGGATTTAGTCTGTGTATATATGTTAAATAACGTCGGTGACATACCACACCCTTGTCTAACTCCTCAGTTGATGATTTCATATTTACTGCCTCCTGCGATCTTTATGTCCATTCCTTCACAACAACTTTTAACGACTTTGGTAAGATGCAACGGGTATCCTTTAGCTTTCATGATATTCCATAGTTTCTTTCTTGAAACATAGTCAAAGGCGTTTTCTAGATCAATGAAAGCGATATGTGTTTCTAGGTTGAACTATCGCCTTTTTTCTATAATCTGTTGCAATGTGAACACATTGTCTATGCACGACCGTCCTTTCCTAAATCCGCTTTATTCTTTGCTTAGAATAGTCTCAGTTATCGTTTGTAGCCGTTTATTAATTGTATTGAAATAAATTTTGTACCCGACGTTTAATAGGCTTATGCCTCTATAACTCTGACATTTGCTACGGTCACCTTTTTTAAATATTGGTTGTACAATGCTCTGTGCCCATGATTTTGGTAATTCTGTTCTTTGCCAGCGCATGTTAATAAAATGTAAGAATCGATGTTTTAATAGGCCTCCGTATTTAATCAACTCCATGTTTATTCCATCTGGCCCTGTGGCTTTCCGATTTCTACTTTTATTAAATACTTCGTTAAGTTCTTCTAACGTTATGTTATCTACATTTCCAACATATTTTCCTCCTAATTCGTTCTTTGCTTCTTTATCTAGAGTGCAATCATTCCATACGTCTTTATAGTAGTTTAGCCACTGTTCCTCCTCTATATTGTTAATTTTTGCTGTGTCTTTCTCATTACTATTGAGATGTTTCACGACTCTATATTATATTGTTTGTTGGCGGCCGTATAGATCATGTTCTAGATCGCTTATAAATTTGTCCCAACTTTGTTAGCCGGCTTTCTGCACTTCTACTTTGGCTAAATTACGTTTCTACTTGTACTCATTGTATTTGTCTTCGTTATTTTTATCTTACAGCCACTTTTGGTAGGCGTCTTTTTCTCTTTTATCACCGTTTCCAGATCGTCATTCCATATTTCTAATTCCTTTTTTCTTGTATATTTGAGTTTTCTACCTATTGCTTCGTCTGCTGCTTTTGTTATTGCATTCTGAAGGTTATCTATTTCCTGCTCTATGTTTTCGCTTATTTCTGCCATTAGTAAATATTGGTTGAGTTTATTCTGGTATAGAGTTCCGATACTTTCATCTTCTAAGAGGTTTACTTTACATACGTACTCTTTCTTCTGTATTTCTTTACTACTTTTGGGGTTTTTCCATTTTGAATATATTTTGATTTTTGATATCACTAAATAGTGGCCTGTATTTAACTCTCAACCTCTGTAAACATGTGTCTTGTATTAATGCAGTCGTTTTTTCATTTGCAATGATATAATCAATTAGAGATCATCTTCCTCGCGCCTCCCAGGTGTATTTATTAATTAATTTCTTTTTAAAGAAGGTTTAGTTAATTTAAACTTACTTTGTAGTACGAAATCTATCAGATGTTGTCCATTTTCATTTAGCGTGGGTTCTCCAAATTGTCCGACCGTGTTTGGTATTGGTTGGTTCCCAACTCTAGAGTTTAGATCTCCAGCGATGATTATATAATCATTTTGGTTTATTTTGTTTAATACGTCTTGCAGTTTATTATAGAATGTTTCTGTTTCCTCTCGTCGTCCTTCTTCAGGCGCATATACTCCACGTATTGTTAAATTTCCTCTTGTTGTTTTTATTTTTGCAGTAACTGTTCTTTCATTTATGTATTTATAATTCTGTATCTTTGATTTAAGAGATTTCTTATTAAAATTGCTATAGCCGCTGCTGCTCTTCTATTTCTTTCTATTGCGCTATATATCATTGTTTATGCGTCGTATTCTTGTGTACCTTTTAGTTTTTTCTTCGTTTCCGAAATGACAGCTATATCAGTGTGATTTCTGCTGAGTTCCTCTTCTTTAAGATTTATACCTCGTACATTCCATGTTGCTATTCTTAGTATATGTGAAATTCCATATCATTTATAAAAAATAGATTTTTCTGGTCAAGTCATAACTGGTTTTTCTGCATTTCTAATACATTTATTCAATTTTCTTTCGAGTTGAATCAGCTTCGCTTAAGGCAGTAGACGGAAAGGTTATCAAACAGGCATCTCTGATTCCTAACACTGTCAATGAAAATTAAGTGTTTCTGACATGTATTTTGGGTTGCTCATTTTTGGAATGGTAGGTTGATGCTCTCCCATGAATCACCCTGTATTATAAACGTAAGTTGAGGTTAACCCGCTTGTCAATACTTTTGCAGTATGATCACTAGTTAATTTAATTTTGGGAGCATTTTTTACGTTACTACAATTTTGGCTACGTTGTACACAAATTAACAAAAGTGTATGTATAAAGGTCTCATATTAATGTAACTAACGATGACAATAGAAAACGATTATTTTAGTTAATTTGAAGGTAGTTTAATAGAATGTTTTTTTTATTTACAGATTTTCTTGGTTATTGTAACCCTTCTCGTTATTAATTACGTGCTTTCTGCAAGCACTGCAAAACCTATCGGCGGCAAAAGCCTAGAGCCACCAAAGGAGGGTTCAAAAGCTGGTTCTCTTTATCAAGGAGTTGCTGTTCCAGTACCAGGAGACGATTCTAATCAACCAACCCTTAATCGTCAGAGGAGGCACAAACACAAAGGTGGACATGTTGTCGTCGTTCACCACGGCTACCATGGTCATGGCCATGTTCATTACCACAAGCATAAAGGATAAAATATATAATTAGACATAAAATAATCATGTTTAAATATTTCTGTAAACTGTAATTCTATAAGTTTAAATTAAAAACCAATTTCTACTTAATTGATTTGTTTAGTAATTTTTTCTGAGGCGAATCCTCTTATACAATAAGCAATCATAGATTTTAGAGATAGTAAAAGTGAAGAGACTCAAATATTGGCTAAAAATTAAATAATACTATGTCCCAAATGCTATCTTTTATTTTGTGGCCGTTTTCTATTCTGGTAAATATAAAGATGTTAGTATACTTAGAGGCAGGCACCTCAATGGGGAAGTGTGAACAAGCGCTGTCAGTGAGGTCACAGTGAAATGCGGTTCAACCAGCCGCGTGATCGCACCCCGGCTGAAGTAACCATATTTCAGTTAGTTAAGTTTAGGGCGCATGTTGCATGAATGGATAGTGTGTAAGGGACGCCCGCACCCCCCTGAAGCAATGCGAAAACGATTCCGGGTGAAGGGGGACGGTAGTGTGAATGTTAAAAAAATATACTTAGAAGCACAAAAACGTGTATGATGAACATTGTTTCTTCAGGAAAAAGTAATGTTTGTTGTTATTGTTAAAAGAAACTTATCTTAAAGTGTTACTTGACTGTTTAAATGGTATTTCAAAAATTAGTGTTGACAGCGTTTGTTACAGATTGTCCCAATTTTAATTGAACTTCAAAATTACTTAGAAGATTTGCTTTTTGTGGATTATAACACATTAATCTTTCAACAAGATGGAGCACCTGCTCATAATGCTCGAATGAATACTACTTATTTAACTAACTTCGGAGATAATTAGATTGAAACAAACGGACCACAACGATCGCCTGACTTGTCTCGGTTAGATTGATTTTTCTGGAAATCTTCAATGACAAAATCTTTTTAACAACATCTGAAGACATCGAGGATTTTAAAAACCCACCAGCCGATATGCTCAGTCAACAGTGCTACACAAACTGTCAGAAAAGATCCAGCAATAATGGCATGCATTTTTAACAATTTCTATAATAATTGCTCAACTAACCCAAATCATATTCTCACTATGCGCTACTTTTGTTTCACATTTGTATTTAGTTTATTTTTTTGTTATGTTTGACCCAGACCCAGAATAATTCTGGGTCAAATTTTATCCAGCCAACTGTAGATTTTCCAATTATTAGAGAGTTGGTTAAACAAGTATAAATTAGGATATATCTTAAAAATGAGATCGTTAACCTTTTTTTTTTCTTTTCAGCTTCTGAACCAGTATTGTGTTTTCCAAAAAATGGTCCTCACAATTGTTTGTGAAACTCTAATATATAAACAATTAAGTTATAAAGTTTCGAATAAAAATAGCAATTTAAGTAGATACACCTAATTTCCAAATTTTTAAAGTTTTCACTTCTGGGTCAGATTATAGTTTTTCGTTTAACTTATTTTCAAGTGTGGTAGGGGACATACATGTGTCGACTTCTTGTAATATATTTTAAACTTTGAGTAAGTAAATTAGCAACGAATAGTATTGCAATAATCTTGGTGTTATGTTCACATACGCTTTAGGACAGTCACATTGTATAACTTGGTGTAGCAGATTTAACACATAAACCATGTTTAGAGAAGAGTCTACACATGTTACTATACAGGGTGTTTGCACTAATACTAGCCAGTTAATTAGTGCAAAACTATTGGTGATATCTTCATGAAAATCGCAAAGAATAAAAAACTGCGGATGATACAATGTCATTGTTTGAATTCTACATAAAATTCTGAGGGCGCTGATGTATTTAATTTGTCTTTTTTTGGGATATTTACCTATATTTTTCTGCAAAAGAAAAATGTAGTATTTGAAAGTTTGCAATATTAAAATCTTCTACATGTAACAGGTAGGAAAACAATAAAAATCATTCCCAATTACTTTGAAACACTCAGGTACAGAGCTCCAAACTTAAAAAAAATACCTGTAAACATTAGTCTATTTTTTGTATATAACTGTTACTTGATACTTGAAACACTTGTATTTTTCGAATATTTTTCTGCTATTGTTGCTGCTAACAGAAGAATTTTATTGTTTCACGTTTCAAATTAGATAAGCTTTATTCAAACAATAATATACAAAAATAAGTAACCTAATAGCAGAAATCAATAATTTATAAGTTATTGCATTTTTGTTGTCAAAATATTACTCAATTCTGCCAGTTATTGCTTGCAAGGATCCAGTTATTCTTTGAATAAGACAATTTAAATCAAATTCTGTGTTTTATTGAGTGACTAAAATAAAAAACCAATTTATTCAATAAAAAATGGTTGCCCAAAAACGACATATGAAGTACATAAGTGGAAAAATAAAAATATACAAGGTGTTCACTACTGTTTCTCAAAACAGTAGATAATGACAAAACCAAATAATGCCATTGACAGTATTTTACCCAGACAGTATAATTTTCTTAAAGATATCTGTAAAAGTTTCAAGATAATTACACAGGTTGGTATTAGTTTAAACACTCTGTATATAGGTTTGCATGCGTATGTTTGGGTGTACTTTTTAGAGACAACTTTCTAACGTACAATTTTAAAATCTTATATCAAAAAGTACAATTTTTATTATTATTTTTAAAATATATTACAAGCTGGCGCAGACTTCCCTCCTTGTACAAGTATATCACTTATAATCCAAAATATCGTCATTAATATATATTTGTAAGTGAGAGGAAAACATTTGTAAAACAGTGATAATAATTTCATGTAATCTGTAGTTCTATTTGTGCAACAGTTCTAAAAGAGTTTTTCGTTTTCTTTTCAACCGTATAAGCAATGTTGAATAAGATACTTTTTATTTGTATTTAGATCCAGATACAGCTACTTTTTAAAAAAGTGTATCTAGTTACAGATACAAGATACATTTTACTACGTATATCTAGATACAGATACAAGATACCTTAAAATGTATCTAGATCCTTCTCAGATACAAATAAGATACCTACTTTAAAAAATTACACTTCCAGAAATGGAAGCGCGCATAAACTATGATAATATTATTTTTAAAGAAAATCTGACGGAATTTAGGGTTGTTAACAAATCGATAATAATAATAAGACACAAAATAATTACTAGAGAACATTTTATTGGGATCGCCATCCAGTATCGCTGGCACTTCCAAGAAGGCACCTTCGTTATCGTTCATTCTTCTAATTGTAATCACAAGCAGACTAGCACAATAATTGATTCTGGGCTTATCCACTACGTCTATTTATACGCTAAACAGAAAAAAGATCACTGGAAGAAACGTCACCGGAAAAAAAATCATGGAAAAACGTCACTCGGAAAAAACATAACCGGAAAAAACGACACCGGAAAAAATATCACTCGGAAAAAACGTCACCGGCAAAAACGGCACCAAAATAAGAAAACACCTGCAAAAAAGAAAGCCAAACAAGAAATTGCACACAGTAAAAGTCTGCATCCTCACTAACGACTTAATTGCAGTTTAATGGTCAATAATGCTGGACCTGTCTCTTACCTGAATAGATAGAGGAAGACAATTAGTATGTAAATAAGATAAGACAAATACTTCTTGTATTATTAACTTATTTTGTATAAAAGGATACCTAGAGGAAGACAATTAGTATGTAAATGAGATAAGACAAATACTTCTTGTATTACCAACTTATATTGATAAAAGGAGAGGGCAAAACTACCCTTTCATCAGTCGTAAGTGCTGCTTCTTGTGATTAGTTGCTAAGTCGTGCTTTCAAAGTGTAAAATTGTTGGTAGAAGATGGAAGTTATTAAAAGTAACAAGGGAAACCCAAAACTGTGTTTCGGAGGTTATATGTACACATCGTCCTTTAGGGTATGTAACATTATTTTAATTATTTAGATCACAACATATCTAAACAAAAAAAGATTTTTTGAGTCGTAGCTTGAAATGAAGTTTAAATAAAAATAGTATTTTAATGTTATTATTTTGTCAATTATAGTGCAAAGGAACTCTCCACACTACACTGGAAAATGGAGATCCCAGTGCCAAAAATCCCCACCATCATCCAGCTGATGATGACTCAGTTTCTGCCCACAAAAGTGTCGAAGTAATGAAGGAGAGGATTAAAGACACGTTAACGAAACCGTCTCAAATATTTGTCGAGGAAGTCTCAAAAATAGAAGATAGAGTAAAGGGAAAGATTCCCTTAGAAGACCACGTTAAGAGGACTCTTCGAAATCATAAGAAGAATGGAAACCCTAAAACCCCCACTAACCTAGAGGAATTAATAATTGAAGGTAAGAAAATGCCATTTCAGTAGTATTAGCAGTGTATTATATTTAAAAATCTATGAATTACAAAACCGCTAAGTAAACAATATTTTATATTTTTTTAAATATTAATATTTTATTTGTATAATTATTGCAGGAGAATGGAGATTGACGAGTGGACCAAACCCGTAGAGATTTTTGCTTTTTGATAATAGAGCCCCCGAAAGTGAGGATGAGGGCAGAATCATCATTTTCAGTACTGAGAAGCAACTGGAGTACCTTTCTTCCGCCACTTCTTGGTACATCGATGGCAACATTTCTTTGGCTCCACCACTTTTCCAGCAGCTATATGTTGTTCGATTGAAAAGATCAGGACTTTTCGTAACTGCTGCATATGTAGTATTGCAAAGAAAAACGGAACGAGCTTATGAATGTATGCTGCAATATATTTTAAGAGAATGCGAGCAAAAAGGCTTTTACCCAGAAGCGAATATTGTGTATGTATATGGATTTCGAAAAAGCCACAATGAATGCTGTGAAATCTGCATTAGGTGATGAAGTTATTATAAGAGGTTCCTTTTACCACCTGTGCCAAAGCACTCACAGGAAGGTGCAAGAGTTAGGCCTGCAAAATGAATACCTCGTCAACGAGAGGTTGAGCAATTTCGTAGGAATGTTAGATGGTTTGGCTTTCCTACCTCTTGATAGAGTCCCTGAAGGAATGGAGTTTTTGAGGTATCACCCCGACGCGGCAACATATATGAATCTAGTAGATTATTTTGATCAGACGTATGTCACGGGAACGTACAGGAGAGTTGGGAACCAGCAGGGACGAGCGAGATTCCGACGTACCGCTCCAGCATTTCCTCCATAAACGTGGAATGTGAACGAAGCTATGATAGCTGCTGCAGACAAAACTAACAACAGCACTGAAGGTTTGTATTTTTACATGGTCATCTATTTTTCTATTTTACTCATATAGTATATTTTCGTTTTCAGGTTGGAACAATCATTTTAGTCACTTGGTTGGGGTTAAGCACCCATCCATTTGGTTACTTATCACCAAAATGAAGCAAGAGTTATCAGTGGACTATACGAAATTATAACAACTGAACACGCGACCCACTCCCAATCCAAGGAAAAATCCCACCTATGAGCGGCTTCAGACAACACTGCGCTCATTATGTATTGAATACAACGAAGGTACGAGACCAATGGCTCAATTTCTTAGTGCTGTTGGTCACACTACAAGATCGCGTCCAAATTAAAACTTAATTTATTGTTGCTAAATGTAATAATTATATTATTATTAATTTTTTCCTAATTATAATGTATTTCTATTCTTTGAAATATATACTGTTTTATTTAATCGCAGAATTTCTGAATGCACCTTTCCATTTTCGGGTATCTTATAATATTATAAAAGTAGTTATTTAAAGGATGTTTTTCTCCAGGTGATTTGTTTCCGGTGACGTTTTTTCCGAATGATAATTTTTCCGGTGTTGTTTTTTCCGGTGTCGTATTTTCCGGGTGACGTTTTTTCCGTGACTTTTTTTCCGGTGATGTTTTTTCCAGTGATCTTTTTGCCTAAATTCATTTATACTGAGAAAACTTCAAGTTTTGTCAAGACATTAGACAAGCCTACCGCTCGGTTATGATTTATGAGATTTACTTGGAAATTCCAATATCGAAAACGGCAAGGGCGGTTATTGTAATTTGTATTGCCACAATGGGTAAATGTATACTTAAAACCTTAAGCTTCTTACAGTTCTTATCCCCTGAAAATGGGGATGTTTGAATACTTATTAGTTATTACCATTACCTATCTTAAGACGTATTTGGGTTTTTCTGCTAAAAGTAAACCCTAAAATTTAAATGTCCAAAAACGTCCTAAATTTTAAATTGAAGAAATGTTTTAATAAAATTCGAAAACTACATAAAATAAATTATAATTCTTGAATCTATCTAGGATCTTTTATTGTTTAATAAAAAAAGATACTGCTTAACAGGATCTAGATACAGATACAAGATACAATTTTATAAACGTATCTAGATACAGATACTAGATACTTGAATAGTAGCTAAATCCAGTATCTAGATACTACCCAACACTGCATATAAGTAAATACTCTCATTAACTAGTAAAATTTTAAAGAGCAGTGAAATTAGTATATTAAAGTATAAGTGGATATTAAGGTCTTTAAAACACGCGCGATTTTTCGAGCACGACGGCGCAGCCGGAGTGCTCGAAATAGAGCAAGTGTTTTAAAGACCAGTTATCCACGAATACTTTACGCTATTTCTTTTTATTGGTACACTTTGAAATCATAAATACTGGTATTATTACTACAATAAATGGAAATAAAAACTAAGAATGTAAAATGGTTGAATTCGTGATGTGACATCAGATACCTTTCGTTGTCATGGAAATGAAGAAAAACAAAAATTAATTTGCAATCTGTCTCATAGGATTAATTGCTGTCACTACAGTTGTTACTGGTTGTACATATATTGTTTTAAAATGAGTTCTAACATTGATTACTCAAATAGAAAAGCAGAATCGCGGTTAATACCGCAGAAATCGGAAGACGCTTATAAAAAAGAATACGACAAGTTCATCAAATGGATGGAAGAGCAAAAGGTAACAGATACAGATGAACGAGTTGTGCTTGCTTACCTTCAGAAAATGTCTGAGCAGTTTCTAGGGTTGTTGATGTTGCCATGGTAACTTTAAAACACGCGCGTTATTAAAACTTGGATTTAAACACTCTGAGGCGTACTTTAAATAAGCAAAATGGGGTACCAATAAAAAAAAATATTTATACATTTTCCCAGGTTCTCGAAACAACTGCATACCTATTGCTACTACCTTGAAATGAAATTGTTAAGCATGTAAGTATGTAGGTATACTTGATGATAATATTAATGTTAAAATCATTGCCATGAGCAGCCAATATTTGAATATTTGATTGCAGTTATCTTGAATATTTTATTATGTAACATTGTAATTTATTTATATCGCTGCAAAAATAATTTTGAAGCAATTTGATAACAGCTGAATTTCCAAAAATAAAAGAATTAATAAATTTTTTACCAAGATTTTAGGCTCATTTGTGAATCTAATATTTGTTGGGTTTATTTTCAATAATAAAGGAAATATTCACGAGGAAGAAGTATAAGACAGTTCCGGTAAGAATCTCTTGTATTAAAGCTATTTTTAACAAAAAATTGTATTTGTAAATTACATTGTAAATCCTCAAAGCATACATTAAGGCAGCTCCTATAAGTAAAATATTGTAGCTTGTCTTTAAGTTTTATGTAACATGAGCAACATTCGATTTTCTTCTTCTAAGAAATTTTTCTAGACATGATTCCTGATTTTAAACTTCCATTGCCGCAAAATATATAAAGATTTATATTGGAATAACGCTTTTCACACTCAATTGTATATTTCTCAACTGGATATCAAGCTTGGACTATTAGCTTTCCAAAAGACGGAGTTCATCAGTATGGGATAAAGAACAAAAAAGGTAATTACATTTTAATGAATTGATGTAAAAAAAATTTAAAGTTCACCACCTCCATATCGGTGCGGAATAACAAAAAAAAATAGGAGAGAAGATCGCTACGTCTCGTAAGAGATAAAGCACTCTAAGGAGGGATACGTACTTAAAGTTTTTCGCACATGTTTACAATCACTCTGTATATTTTATTGGGTTAACATTTATAGCAAGGTGCTATGAAGTAAGGACGGACTTTTTTATAAATCGGATAGTATATTTACTTACTATTTGATTTAAAAATGAACAATATAAAGATACAAATAATTAATAAATATGGTTATTTTAATTTCATAGCTTGTGATCGTGCAAACTGATACTTTTCAATTATTGTAAAGTTCTGAATTTAGTGAAAAATCAAAGGGGCATCCCAAAGAGAAATACTCTCGGAAAAATCTAGAAAATAAACTCCTCTGGAAAACTATAAATCAAAAAATAAATAAAAAACGGTGTTCTGACTTGGTGTATATACTACGTGAACCAAAAAAACGTACCCCAGCTTCAAATGTGTAATCTACACAACAATTGAAGACGAAAAGTCAAATAAATGTTTTCTCTAAAATGTATGGCTATAAAGTTACAGGCCCTCAAAGTTGAATTTTGAAAATCGTTTTTCGCAAATAACTCGAAAACCTCTAGGAATTTCAAAATACTCTTCCTGATGAAAAATATTTCTTTTTTGACGAGAATTTTTCTGGTTCGGTTGGATTTTCCATGAATGGACTGGAAGTATTAGTTTTCACATTGTTCCCTTAGACTTTCTTTTCCAACTTTTTTTTGTGTGATTTTTCACGTGTTTTATTGACTTGTTTGGGTCCTTCATTCAATACTCATCACATTTGGTCCTCTTATTTTAAGTTGTTAAAGTGAACGGTTTACGAGTTATTTGAAATTTTATCAATCACGGTCAATTAAACACTATCGCACTAAAATTTGGTAAGTGGGCCGTGGACACCGAATAAACACATCAGGGTACCTAGCGGTTTGTTCTGGAGTTTGTTAAATTAAACAAAGTATTAATTAACAAATAAATTAGTTGATTAATGTTCGAACTGTACACGACTTCTATGCATTTACGAATTTTAGTTCGATAGTGTTTAATTGACCGTGATTGATCAAATTTCAAATAACTCGTAAACCGTTCACTTTATCAACTTCAAACAAGAGGACCAAATTTGAAAAATATTGAATTACGGACCCAAAAAGTCAACAAAACCCGTGAAAAATCACACATAAAAAAGTTGGAATAGAAAGTCTAAGTGATCAATGTGAAAACTAATACTTCCAGTCCATCCATGGAAAATCCAACCAAACCAGAAAAATCCTAGTCAAAAAAGAAATATTTTTCATTCGGAACAGTATTTTGAAATTCCTAGAGGTTTTCGAGTTATTTGCGAAAAACAATTTTCAAAATTCAACTTTGAGAGTCTGTAACTTTGTAGCCACACATTTTAGAGAAAAATTTTATTTGACTTTTCATCTTCAATTTATGTGTACACACTTGCAGCAGGGGTACGTTTTTTTGTTCACCCTGTATAATAATTATAAATGTTTTTCGTATCCACCAATACGACTATTCTCTATAAACTATAAAATAAAATTTTTTATCTACCCTCCTCTTAGATTTAGCGTTGAAGAATTAATTACTTATATATGTGATTTTATGGTTATTATTTCAGTAAAAGCAGTTATAATTGGAAAGACCCACTGCTGAAAGTGACGAAGTTTAAGAACTAAAAAAGCAAAAATGTCGCGGATATAACGAATTTTATTTTCAAAATTTGTTAACCGGATTTTTAAAAATTGATTACAAAGTAAGGGAAAAAATATAAATAATTCTGATATGTTACATCTTGCCCCTCATATTGAAGTTCATGTGTGTCCAAACAGATATTTAAAAAGTTATAAATAACGTCACAATGACAATTAAACCTATTTCTTCCATCTGAAGTCATAAATTAGTTTTTAATTAAATTCCTGTTAATAACTCGCAATCTGAATATTTTCCATCACTACTAACTTTTTCATCTATAAATTGTAGATAAATAAATCGATTTTTAGTAATGTAATTTCTATGTGGCTCCTACACCTTTAATAGATATTTTTGTGTATTTATAACTTCTGATTATTATCACTTAAGTTGTCTTTCGTCTTCTAATATTATTATCGTTATTACTGTTCTTGATACGATTTTCAAAAAAGTTGTGTAATGTATTTCATGCTATACAACGGGTCTATCATGCCCCACCCTTGAAAACCCCATGCCCCAACTACAACTAAGACGCTATAAACACCCTGCGTAGTGCTCAGGAATAGAACCTGAGCGTCTTTGGTAGAATAAAGCGAAGTAAAGCGCTTCGGCCACTACTCTACCGCGATCCCCAATTAAAGAAAGTTTATGCTTCCTAAAGAAATATTTTTGAATTGTTGTTTTGCTATTCTCTGATTTCATTTAAATTACAAAAGTAAAACATTAAAATTAAAGTTTTGGAAACACACTATGTTAAACTAACTTGTAGGTACGAGATAAAGGGTTTTAGTTACGAGCGGTATAAAGAGAATTCGATTTTAAAGATATTTTAATTCTAAAGAAAAAAAAATTATGGAGAAAATCAATTTTTGTAAATCGCCAGCCTGAAGCTGAGGTTAGACAACTTTCATTGGTGGTAGTAACTTGAATATACAGGGTGTCCCATGACATGATGACCTACCTGTAGGAGCCGTAAAAAGAAGTCGAAACCAAAGAATGGTCATTTTCTCTAAATCGATTATTAAAGAAGTTATTGCTTGTATTAGTTAAATACAGAAGCAACCGAAACAATAAATGATATTAAGTGGTATTTGATACAAACTGTCTACGTTACTATGGAAATGATATTTACTTGTATGTCCAACAGTAAAACACCTTAAAGTTGATTTCTCTGCTTGTGCTTATTAACAGTGTTGATAATTTTTACTATTACAAACGCGAGAGTATGCCCATATACATTACATGTGCGGTTTTTGCGATAGAAGCTCGGTAGCAGCTACTCGAGAATATGGGTTGAGATTTCCAAATCGACGATTACCAGACCGACGAGTTTTCCAACGAGTGCACAACCGCCTATGTGAACATGGAACTTAGAAGTACTAGACAATGAGGTCAACATACTGCGAGCAATTGATAATAATCCCAGCACCTCTGTTCGTCGTGTATCTGCACAAGTTAATGTACCGCGAATTCGAGTTTGGAGAACGTTAAAACATCATGGTTTATATCCATTTCATATTCAGCCTGTTCAAGCCCTCTTACCTACAGATTTCGCTAGTCGTATGAAATTTTCTCACTGTATCGTTCAGAATCGAAACCTACGTAATAGAATTGTATTCACGGAGGAGGCAACATTTACAAGGAATGGATTAATGAACAGAAAGGACAGCCACTCTTGGGATTTGGAGAATCCACACGAAATCACAATACCGACATAGGTTTTTTAGTGAATATCTGGTGAGGAATTATTGATAACATGCTCATTGGTACATTGGTTTGTGAAAACCATTTAACCGTCGACAGATATTTAAATTTTCTAGAAGATGGTTTGGGAGGATTGTTAGATAATGTCCATCTGACGATCATACATGGTATATGGTACCGCACTTTGCGTTACGTGTAAGACAATGTTTGAATCAACGGTTTGAAGGACGTGTAATTGGTACAGGAGAACAGCACCCCTGGCCCCCAAGATTTCTGTTGAGAAGAGCCAGAATGTGTCTCGAGAGCAACGGTGGCCATTTTGAACAATCTCTATAGTGCATTTAAACTATAATATAAATAAATATTGGCTATTCTGAATTCTAATTATGTAATAAATAATAATTTTACACTCTGAATTTTGTAAACGGTTTGCTTTAGGGCATAACATTATTACAATGTTTAACTATATTTGGTTTAAAGATTACGTACACGAAGTAGTGAGTAGTGACCTCACGTCGTGGGATACCCTGTATAATAAACATCAAGATTTCAAACTGTATCTAAATCGTAGCTGTCATTTAGGAGTTATCGGAAATTGCATACATACATGCACATGTATCTGCTGGTAGATATTGAGCAAAAATCCAATTTTTAGGTTTCTAGGGGTATTTTATGCAGTTTAGATTTTACACGTAATGTTTTGTGTATAAGATATAATTGCATATATCTTCTTTCTTTAACATCTACTATTAATTAGGGCTGCTTTTGTTTTAATCTTCTAGAAAATGCTCCTACACGAAAAATCTCATTATCTAAAAAGTATCTATTAAATTTTAAGCATTCTCTAGAACAAGTTTATATAAATTTGTCGGGAATAAAATTAGATTAAAAAATAGTATTAAAAATTGGGAGTAAAATAAGTAATATTTTAAACAAATGCCGTTTGGCAATTCTAGGTACTAAAACAAGATTCTCAAAATCTTCCCGCTGACTTCTATTTTATACACAGATAAGTTCAAGAGATATAGTAGAGATAATTTTATTGTCAATACATGAATTGAAACTTAAAAGACAGGCAGTATTCGTTGCTGTCTTAATACGAAGTACCTAAAAACAAGACAATTTGTTCCTGGAATTCACAAAGCTGTTCAAATGGAGACGCTTTGAAGGCTAATTTGCATCTCAGAACAAGCAGAAGTTAAACGTTTCGCGGAAAAATTAAAATAAAGTTGATAAAGAGAGAACTGAAACCTAATTTTAGGCTTGCGAGCCAGACATCATTAATTCAACCGTAATTTGTCTAATGCCATTTGAAGTAAAAGTTTCTAAACTAAGCCCATTTGCGAATTTTGAATAGACTAATGATAATCCTTCATTGGGGTTGTTAAATAATTGGTTTCTAACTACTGACATGTTGGAGGTATTGCTGTAAGTCGATATATAAGTTCGCCAGGATAGAGTTTTATTCATTACAAGTAAGAGTACCTGCAACAACATCATGGCTGCCAAACTAGTAAGTAAAATTTGTTCTTTAAATATTCTCGTGGAAAAATTTGAAAATAAATTTGTTTTGCAATTTGAATTTTTGAGTATAAAGTGTGTTAAATTTTTGCTTCTAATTAATTTTGTAAGAGTATTCTTAAAGCTACATAATCACCTGGAAGTTTTCGAAATTATAGCAATCTTATTTCAATTTCTAATGGCACTCCCGGTTTAATCAGAAATAGCGACGATTTGCATGTTTCAAATATAACGCCCTGGATTTTTTAAATGTTCAGTAGATAATATTTTACAAAATGTGCACATCTATCACAAACAAATACCTGTTTATTTTTGTCATGAAGCTTAAGCAAATTATGGAGAAGTTATAAATTTTAAATTGTTTCGCATGACTGCTGCTTAAAACTTGGATATGTTAAATTTTGTTATTCATTTAGCGACTTCCTTTTAGTTGTCCAACGCTTATAGACTAACTTAACCAACAAAATATATCAGTTTAACACCTTGTGTAAACATATGTTATCAATAATACAGAAACCTAGACTACATAAAAATTTAGGATGCACATCATATTCAAACATTTCATGAATCACCCTGTACAGCAAATAATTATAATATTTAGTAACTTTTCCATTATACAATAAGAAAACTTTAAAGCGCCATATATCCATAGCGCTACCGAATTTTAAAAAAATTACTAGGGTTTAAATTTTCCGCATCTGTGTAGAATCACCCTGTATATACCGATTTTATATAAAATCTATGTTATACAAGTTACACTCTGTATATACAGACATTATGTAAAATCTATGTTATACAAGTTTCTCGTAAGTTATATTATGTATAATATTGTTCCTTGTTGCAGATATTCCTAGTAGCAACAACAATCCTCATCATGAAATATGTACAAAGTGCTAGTATCGGAATAATTCCAAATTCTGACTCGCCTATCGCCGGACTGGAAAAACAAGGACAGTCTTTAAACCCCAACATATTCACCGCTGAAATTTCTGACACCGTAGAAGAAACGAACATCCGTGAAAAGAGGGGACACCACAACAATCATAACCATCACCAGCATGACAACCATCATGACCATGGTCATAATCATCATGGTTACCAACACCATGGTCATCGGGGATAAAATTCTCAAAATTAATATTTATTTTGTATATTCGTATTTATTGTTAAACATAAACATAAAATAATTTTATAATAAAAATAGATCGCAATATTCCTTTTTTTATTTGAAGTTACACTACATCAACTTTTCTAGAACACATCGTATATTATACATGGTGACATAATAAAGCAATCGTGTTTCGTAAGATCTTCATTGCATTTACTTGGGGGTAACTTAAAATACAAAAGTTATTTGTTTGATTACTATGCATAACTGAAAATTATTGTTGACTATACAAGGTGTTTATTTTAGTAGGACTATGGACAAATTCTTTATTTTAAATAGAACATCCTGTATATTAACATTTTTGGATTTCTTACTTTTTATCTTTAGAATGATATAGCGTTTGAGGTATCTATTGCTAATGGTTTTGGTAATTTTAACTCTTAAGTTTTGAAAAAATGACGGTCTGTTTTTAACAGTTAGTATCTAAAGAACGGCATATAAAATTATTTTGCAGTTTAGACGAACACATTTTCAGATAAGTGGCGTATTGTTTAGAATTTAAATATCTTATACAGGATGTTCCTAATTTACAACCGCGCTCAATAAAATTAAACTCCTAATATTTCTTTTTTTTTTTAAGTACTCTCTATATTTTTATATATTCGAGCTTGATGTTCAATCACCGTTGAAAGTATGTGCGGTTTTATATAACTTGCGTTTGTCGTTATGTTAATATTTAGAAATTATTAAAAAGCTAATAGAATTTCGTTTTAAAATAGTAGTTTATGTAATAAGTACGCAAAATAAGGCTTTAGCGAACTCCACGAAGAAAGCGGACAAGAATGAAGACAACGAATTTGGTATAATAGATGCTGTAGTAGAAGATCCGAACTGTAGCACCAGAGATATAAGCCACCATACAGACATAAGCCAGTATTTTGTGTGAAAAATATTGAAAAAGTACAGTTACCATCCTTACCACATCCTACCTTCATCAAGTACTGCTTGATCATGACTTTCATCTTCGGGTAATGATTTACGAATGGGCCCATCGACAAATGAATGTACAAGCTAATTTCTTTAATTATATCCTTTTCTCCGACGAAGCTACTGTTCATAAACATGGGAATGTGAATCGTCAGAACTTCCACTATTATTCAACAGAAAATCCACCATTTGTAAGAGATTTAAACGTTTGAGGAGGAATTGTAGGCGAATATGTCCTTGGTCCATACTTTTTTGAAGGACACCCGAATGGCCAAATGTATTTTTACAATTTTTAGAACATAGATTTTGGGATTTATTGGAAAATATTGTGTTAAAGTTTTACAGAACGTATGGCTGCAACATGACGGAGCCCCTTTCCTATAATTTGGAGTTTAGAAACGTTTGAAATACTGAATTTCTCAACAAATGGATTGGGAGAAGAGAACCAGTGGCTTGGCCGGCAAGGTCCCCCGACCTGACTACATTAGATTTCTTTCTGTGGGAGTTTGTAAAAAACAAAGTTTACAGAATTTCCCCTATGACGAGAGAAGATATGCGAATGCGAAATTGAACGTGCTTTTAGAGACATATCACCAGCAATGCTAAAAAGCTTGAACAATTCCTTTACGTATCGATTAAATTTGTGTGTTCAAGACAATGGCATATAGAGCACTTACTGTAATTGTAAATGTGGTTCTTAATGGATCCTTGATTAATACTAAGTATACATACATTAATCAATAGTACTGAGAAGTTATATCCTGACTTACCTCACTCTCTATTTCAAACGGTTGACAGCAGTTTTTGGAAACCTTACTTGATATTGGTATTGTAACTGTTCAGTAGTAAAATATTTTGATGTTATAATATACTTTGATATATTGTACTTTGTTTGTTGGTTATTTGCATATAACTGCTATTTCAAAACTAAGAACTCAAGTCCTATAAAACCTTACAACGTATGTAGTTTGTTGACAGTTAGCAATTATTTTAACGAAAGGCTGATGATCTGTTTCAACTTTTAGAAAGTTCTACATTCATATTATATATATATATATATATTGTTATAATACGTTCTGGCCAAACAAATAGCCCAAAGTTGGCAGCGTCACTTTGTCATAATAGTGACATACAAAAACCAAGTCAAACAATGTCATATTTTAAAATTATTCAACTTAACCCAAAAATAAATTTAATAAATTTCAATCTAGTAAATATTTATACTACTCCAACTGCAATTTAAATCTTTCACATATAGTAGATATTTGACTTGCTACTTTAATAAATTAATGGGCGCCAGGTGACAAATTAAGAAGAAATTTGCCTCCAAATTCAATTTTATTTAAGCAACCACGGTAGCTCGAGCATGAGACATCTATACCAAAATTAGTAGGTTCATATCGTTGGAAAATTTACTTACTTAAAATCGCCTTAATACATTTGCCAACTTCAGCTCAGTTTTAAGTAATGTCAAAAAATACTCCAAGTTATTACAATTGATTTACTTATTCAGACTGGTATTCTTAATTACAC
>JABXWE010005170.1:0-26599 GCA_014611495.1 Limonius californicus
TCTTCAGATTCATGTTCTTCCTGAGCTTCCTCAGGATTGTCCTCGTCTTCGTCTATCGAAATCAAGGCGACGTTATCGCATGATTTTCCTGAGCAGTTCAGGCATAGAACCGAGCATTTGAGCCCAGCTCTCTGGCAAGTACACGCCCCCCTGCATCCCTTCTTACATTTGCAGGCTATGATTTTGAGAAGCTGTGGTGGGGCTGGCTCTTTGTTAGTTGTTATTGGGATGAGGCCATAGGAGCTCATTTCCCAACCCCACTCGGTGGGGTCCTTCTCCACCCCCAGCCACTTTTGAACTTGGACAGGTGCGGAACGCATGGAAAGAGGAAGCCTCGGTGGTTGGGGGCAAACGTGCCAGATTTACCTTTGCATTTGCTGCTGTCTTCACGAACAGCTGGAACCTCAGGTCATGCAGTCTCTGAGTGGCTGGAAAACCTACGTAAAGAGCCACCAGACACTTTTCACTAGCTTCCGCAATACTCTCATGCGTTGCATCTGTTAATAGGAAGATGACAGCCAGGTCTACTAGGTCCTTCCTCTTCTGAAATTGATCCCACAATTTCCCTTTTCCCTGCCAGAAAATATTTATTTTAAATATGCCAATATTTTGCTCCGAAGGGGAGCAAAACTTAAAATTGTCAATTTTCGGGAAAAATGGACCATCTTCGAAGGGCCACAGCTTGGTCCCTATAGGGTTTATAGAGCTGCGGTTGGGCTTAAATTGCTGCAAATTTAATTAACTTTAAAAAGTACTTTTTACTTTTTTGCCAAATGGCAATTTATCACGTGTTCCCTTCGTCCACATCCCTAAACCCTCGACACACTGCTTGCACACCTTGTGAGGGGCCCGAGGCTTATCTTGGTCACAAGTTTTACTTTAAAATATGCTTGCCTGACAAATGCGCTGATGTTTGACCTTTGACTGGGAACAGTGAAACTGCCACAGAGATAACAAAACGAATTAGACTTGTTTACGCACTTACGACGAGTTTTAACAGAGGCAGACATGAACTGAAAGAAAGGAAATGAGTACGTATTTAAGTAAAACAACTTGTGTACGTGCATATGTAAATAAAAGGATAAAACTCTTTATGTTGTATACAGACAAAAATTCGAACTTCACTTTGGAATACAATTCATATAGAGCGGCACACTGACTCACACCGTACTGTCTTATGTGTAACTGAATAGCCTAGACAAGTATGACCTTGTCACTGGTTTCCAAGGTCCTCCCCATCCTCTCCACTCGAGGGAGGTCGCACTTGATCGAGCCTGGAGTAGTCGCATTAAGATAAGCTGTAGAGACAAAGCTTTACGTGATAGAATAAAACTGATTGCAGTTTTGAAATCAGCATGCCTATTTACGTCTTCTTCTTAGGGTGCTTTATCTCTTATGAGACGTAGCAATCTTCTCTCCTATGCCTGTGTTGCGCGTTTAGAGTGCCACAGACATAGAGGACCTACAGCTTAACGTGGGCTCCGAACCACGGGAAGTGTAAACACTTCTACTCCAGAGAAGATTTACTGGGCAGAATACCTTGCTGGTTTACCATTGTCTTGCGAGGGAGAATGGCCGTTAAAAATCCGATGTTCCGGTACTGGGAATTAAACCCAGGACCCTCAGCGTAGAAGTCTAACGCGCTAACCTCTAGCCTACGGCCGCCTCTTTTATTTACGTGTAAAACAGCTAAAAAATCGAAGTCAACAGGAATTATGTTGAAAACTGTTCCCCAGTGATAATCTACAATTTGTGAAAAACCTATCCCGTAACCCGTTGCAAATGTTTCGTTCAACTGCAACTAGCGATAGCCCAACTAGTCTTTTTTTGTCTAGTTTTGACCAACTTTGTTGTTTTGGAAAGCTAACGGTCCAAGCTCAATTTCTAGAAGAAAAATTTCTAGTTGTATGGGAAAAGTCTATGAAATCTGACCCACAAGTGAAAAATTTGGCGTTAAAGTATATAAATTGTACGTATTAAATTGTCATTTATATTCGAAACTCTGTTAAATAACTTTAAATATGAAAGATTCGACAAAATCGAAAAAACCAAAGCTTTTTCTTCTGGGTCAGATTTCATAGACTTTTCACATACAACTGTAAATTTTTCTAAACTGTAAATTAAGCTTGGACAATTAGCTTTCTGAAACATCGAAGTTTATCAAATAGGACAAGAAACAAAACAACATAATTTACATTTTAGTGAACTGATGTAAAATCTTTGAAGCGCCATATCTCCGTAACGGTGCCGAGTTTAGTATGTGATTTAGGGTTTAAATAGCCTGAGCTGTCGTACATGCAATCATACAAGAACAAATCTTCATGAGGCGATTTAAAACCTAAGTACCTTAAGATTAGAGCTAAGCTCTCAGCGACACAAACTAGTCGGTAGGTATTAAAGTAAATTTTATTACTGAAATCCAAAGTGAAAGTTAAAATTTGCTTGTATTTCATTAGAGACCTGTTCTCAACTTGAAGGTAACGAGCAGAGCGATCGGTATTATCAGGGATTACAAATACTTTTACAAGATATTACAAGTTTGGGGCAAATCCAAAAATTGTTATTATAAGATTGCATGTACTATACGTGGTTAAAGTTTTTCGCATTTATTTAGAATCACCCTGTATATCACAATTATTTTCATTTTTTATTATTATGGATTAAATCAAATGTTAAATTTGTGACTTACTGTAAAGTATAAATTTTTTAAATCCGTGTTCAATATAATAAAATTATATTATATTATTTTAATCTATTAGAAAAAAGAAATTACTAGACTATCCGCTCTGTGCGGTCCACACCCTGCATCTTCTTTTTTCGGCTCTGCTTAGACTCCATTCCAATACCCTTCTGCATATGCCTGTCCTATCTTTTCTTAGTGTGTGCCTCAACGATCCAAGTTTTCTTCTTTTTACTTTTCTACATACCTTTATTTGTAACCTTCTCCCTACACACGCTCAGCATATATCTCAAACATTTGATCACAAAAATGCACAGCTTATGTTTTATTTAGAATTGTAGCGCACGAAATCTCCGAGCCTTATAAGAGCATAGATTGCACCATAGCTTTAAACACTTTCGTTTCCGTTTTAACCGAGGCTTTGCACGTACATCTTTTACAGTAGTATTTTCTCCAGACACCACACTCGGAAGATACGTAAATTTTATAACCAGACCTATTGCATTGCTTTCTAGGGTCACATCGTTCTCTGTATTTAAATTTACACATATATTTAGCTTGGTTTTTCTCTCGTCGATCTTTAGGTCCGCTTTTTCAGAGTCTATCCTTAAATTGCTCACTTTTTATGGCATTTGTTGTCCGTTACATGTTAAAATGCATACATGGTCTGCATCTACTGTATGTTATGCTATTACATGATACCGTCTCGTCGGGCGGCGGTTTTTGTTTCAAACTTCGGCGACAACTTGTGATTTTATATCTACTTTTATTATGATTTTCTCTATAATTTTTTGACATTATTACCAATTTTTGATATGTTTTTTAGTAGTTACAAAAAGTGCGTGTTGAAAGATCGCCTATTAACTTAGCTACGGAGAGTTAGTGCACTGCGTCAATAGCTATCTTAAACAAGGTTAACAGTTACGAAATCACCATCAAGTCTCCAAATACGAGGAGGGTT
Source organism: Limonius californicus (assembly GCA_014611495.1). Taxonomy (NCBI): domain Eukaryota; kingdom Metazoa; phylum Arthropoda; class Insecta; order Coleoptera; family Elateridae; genus Limonius; species Limonius californicus. The sequence goes on from JABXWE010005170.1 coordinate 3,642, forward strand.
CAAATATGACCCGGAATTTGGGTGTAAGTTTTTATTTAACTGCAATAAGTAGATAATTTTTACACTATTTCTCCACGTATTCACCCTCTAAGTCTAATCACTTTTGCCATCGTTGTGGGAGTTTCATAATGCCACTTTTATAGAATGTTTTGGTTGGGCGCGAAGCCACTCATGCACAAACTCGGCAACATCATCATCGTCTTGAAATTTTGAGCCACCCAATGCCTCTTTCAGCGGTCCAAAGAGATGGAAATCACATAAATATAAATAAATCCGGATTATAAGGTGGATGTGGAAGTATCTCCCAATGCATTTTTTCGAGAACATTTGCAGTCAATTGGGCAGTATGAGGTCGGGCGTTATCGTGCAGGAGAATGACACCCATGATTGAACGGTTTCTCCCTTTTGAACGAAATGCAGGCTTAACTGTTTGAGTGAGCAAGTCAGAATAATAAGGGGCATTAATGGTACGTCGTTCTCTTAAAAAATCGGTCAAGAGAACACCCTCACTAGGTGTCCCAAAAGACGGTGGCCATTACTTTACCGGCTGAAGGCACAACCTTCGCTTTTTCGGTTTTGGGGAGTTTGAGTGGCGCCACTATAGACCTGATCTTTTTGATTCTGGCGTAAAATGGTGAAACCAGGTTTCGTCGCAGGTGGGTAAGGAATTTAAAAATGGGTACCCGTCTTGCGCAAACTTTTCGGTACCAATGCAGATGTTTATGGATGATTTCCTCGACGCTACCAACACTAATTTGTAATGTTTGCGACATTTCACGGACAGAAATTCTTCTATTGGCAAGAATATGGTCGTTTATTAGGTCAATGTTGGTTTGTGTTGTCGAAGTTTTCGGATGTGTCGCGTGCGGCAAATTTTCGACCGTTGTACGGCCCTTCTTAAACTTCTTAAACCATTGAAACACCTGGGTTTTCCATCAGGTGGATTATCCATATTGTGCTTGAATTCTTTGCAAAATATCACTTGGTTTTGGCACCCTCATTCACAAGAAATCTATTATGCGTTGCGCAACGGAAACATGAACTGCCTGCTCTGTCATGTTGACAATTACTAAAAAAAAAAACAATTGAAGTGGCTATGACATTAGGCACGCCTTCTAAACATCCCATTGCAAGAATGTTAAGAAAAAATTGCGGCTAGGGCCATTTGTTTGGTTCTAAGAATAAAATTCCGGGTCATATTTGAACCCTCCTCGTAGATATTTTCGATACGAAATTTATTTTTATTTTATCTACACCGTTCGCGAAATGTTTTTACTTCTCATCATTTTATTTAACGATGCTAATACAGCTATTCACTTGTTCGAAATTAAACTGCTTCCCTTCCGGTCCACATTTTATTTTCAAATTTATTAAGGCTCTCTTCCATTTAGCTACCAGATTAACACATTTTTTTTGTTTTGCTTTCCACCAAACTGTGTATAATTTTTGAAAATGTTTTTAGTTCTTTTCTTGTTCTGGATATGATTAACAGGTCATCTGTATAAACCAGGGGTCGGCAACTTTTCGAAGGATCGGGCCACTTAAGTAACCAATGAGTGGTGGCAGGCAGGTGAGGGGCGGACGTCATACGATACCTCTAAGAAAAAGTAATTTTTTGTACGTTTAACAATGAAACCAGTGACGCTATCTTAACCATTACGTCAGGAGGTGGTATATTTTTCAATTCACGAAATCTTGAATTCGTTCCTGCGAGAAGGGCATTAGAGACGAGGTGGTGAAGCTATGTACCCTTCATTCAGTGTGCCAGCTGGCATGCAGGCAGTCACTACCTTTCCAGTGAGTACCGGCGAGCTATTGGGGTTGTGGAAGGTTCTAGTATATCATGTCACAGATTCACTATTATATAATTAGTTTTGCGATTAGTGAAACCTATAGAAGGAACCAATCAAAATGTGACGACAATAGGTCCTCGAAACAAATCTTTGCAAAATTTTCAATTTTTTTTGCTTGTTAGTAGATGCCATGCTACTTAGTCATAATGCTATGTTATATTACTCAATTTCATATTCTTCTTCTTCTGATTGTAGGCCAATGGCCTGTTAGTTACCTACAATAGAGTAGGTTCTATAAGCCGTCTTTGCATGTATGCCGGGTAGGAGGCTAGCCTAACGCGTCGAACAGAGAACAGAAGTTCCACTATATGGTTTACGATTGTCAAAGATGTTAGTATGAAAACCGGGACCGACGGTTTCACGTACCCTCCGAAGAACGACCGGTTGCCATATGCCTCTATATTGGTCCACCACCCATCCGAGTGCTGACCAGTGCGGATAGTGCATGAATACCGTCTGAGCAGCGTCCACAGTGCTCGGCTATGCAACCAATTTCATATTGTTTTGCTTAAATAAGATATTAAAATAAAGAACGATAAATAGTTAAATTTACTTTAAGGAAAAATGGAGAGGAAAAGTGGTAGAAAAAAATAAACCACCTCCCGGGTAGTGACAATTCTTCGACGTCCCCACTTAAGGTTCCATCAATAATAATAATAATAAAAGCACGTGTATGTATATATTTGCTGTACACAGGCCTTTTCGGCCCATAGCTTGATGGTTTGTCTCCATCCCTTCCTTTAGCTCGTGTCTTCCAGTCCTGTATCCCCTTTTCTCTTAAATCTTCTTTCACTGCCTCCAGCCATTTCCTTTTCGGTCTTCCTCTTCTTCTCAGTTTCCCTAGGTTTGTATTCATTAGTTTTTTTGGAATCCTGTTATCTGATTGCCTTTCTAAGTGCCCTAGCCACCTCAGTCTTGCTGCCTTGACTTGATTGCTGAGCTCTGGTTGTTTGTAAAGGTTCCTTATTTCTTCGTTTGTTCTTCTTACCCATATTTCTCCTTCCTTCTGCCCTCCAAATATCCTTCTCATAATTTTTCTCTCCCATACATCTATTCTCTCTTTCTCTTTTCTATTGAGGATCCATACTTCGCTCCCATGCAGTACAGTTGGTCTTACGACTGTTTTATATAGATAGATTTTTGCATTCCTAGATACGTTTTTGGATTTAAGTATTTTGTTTAAAGCACCTGCACATTTATCTCCTTTGGCTAATCTTGCTTCAATTTCCTTCTCTTCGTCCCCCGTTTCCGTTAAGGCAATTCCTAAGTAAGTATATTTTTTGACCTTCTCTATCTTTATTCTGTTCGTTGTTCCCATTTCTACTATCAGGTCGTCCTTTTGTTCTTGGGGGTTTTCTGTTGGCTCTAGTTCCATAAATTTGGATTTGCTCTCATTCATTTTCAGGTTTACTGATTCTGCTGCTGTTATAAACTTCTGGCATATTTGGGTTAACTCTCGTCTTGTCCTGGCTAAAAGTACTACGTCGTCAGCGTATGCCAATATCTGGTGTGATCTTGTTCTTAAGGTACCCGTTCTGTTAATGCCGCTTCTTCTTATTACCCATTCTAGAAGTATATTGAAAAGCGTTGTTGACAATGGGTCTCCTTGCTTTAACCCTGTGCCTGTTTGGAAACTTTCAGAAATCCGGCCATTAAATTTAACTTCATTTTTTGTATCTTTTAGTATCATTTTTGTTAAATTTATCAATTTTCTTGGCACTCCTAGTTCTTCCATTGCATTGAAAAGCTCTTTCCGATTTACCGAATCGTAGGGTTGTTTGAAATCTATCAGTACTATGTATAGTTGTTCCCCGTACTGGTTTAACATATTTTGTGTTTGTTTCAGCGTAAAAATATGGTCAGTTACTGATCTTCCTGATCTGAATCCGCTTTGGTATTCACCTACTACCTTATCCGCATACTCTTTAATTTTTATCTCTATTGATTTTGTCATTACCTTATATACAGTATCCAGTAGAGCTATCCCTCTGTAGTTTTGACAGTCATCTTTTTTCCCCTTCTTATAGACAGGTACTATCTGTGCTATTTCCCACTCTTCCGGCATCTTCTCCTTTCTCCATATGTCTTCTATCATCTCATGTATTTTTTGTGTCAGCAGGTCTCCTCCATACTTTATTAATTCTGCATATATTCCGTTTCTTCCTGGGCTCTTGCCGTTCTTTAGTTTTTGTATTATTTCTTGTAAGTTTTCTATTGTCGGTGGTAAAGTATGTTCATCTTCGTCTTCTTTTTGACTGTTGGTTTCTTCCTCTTCTTCCATATCTTTTCCTAGTTCTTTGTCATTCTCCTTCAATAGGTCTTTGAAATATTCTCTCCATTTTATTAGTGCTTCTTCGTCATCGATTATTAACTTCCCTTCTTTGTCTCTTATATATTTGGTTTTCTGTCTGAACCCCGTCCTATTCTTTCTAGTTTCTTGGTGAAAGTTTTTCATTTCTCTATTTCTAAACTTTTCTTCGATTTTCTTTATTTTCTCTTCCATGTATTCTCTCTTCTTAGTTCTACATATTTTCTTCGTTTTTCTTCTTTGTTCCTCGTATTTTTGTTTATCTTCAAGTGTACCTGTTTGTAGCATCTTCTCTTTGGTTCGTCTTCTCTTTGCCATCTCTTCTTTGCATTCTTTATCAAACCATGTCACTCCTTTCCTTCTCGTTGTGTGTGGTATTGTTGTTATCGGTGTACTTCTTATCGCCTCCTCTATTCGTCTCCACCTCTGATTTACTTCTTTATCTTGTATTTCGTTCAACTGTTTCTCTATCTCCTTTCTATACTTCGTTGCTATCGTTTCTTCTGTTAGTCCTCTTATATTTATCCGTTTGTCTTTCCTCTTGTTTTTTGTTATTCTAATTCCGGGTTTTTGTTTCAATTTTGCCATTACCAGAAAGTGGTCGCTGTCTGCGTCTGCTCCTCTGTAGCTGTGTGCTTTATCAAGTTGTATGGTAAATAATTTCTCAACTAACTCAAATTCAAGCTGTTGCTGAATATCCACTGATATATTGTTAATTCTTCGACAAATTGTATCGTTTGACAGAGGAATATTCTTGAGTTGTTTAGCATAGCTTTCACCAAACATTGTTTCTACCGTTTCTATGACAGCTGGTAAAATTAGTTGCTTTGCAATCGTATGCATTCCCCTAGGGGGCGCGCCCCACAGTATGAGAACCGCTGATTTAGTTACACAATGTCAATCAGACCAGATGTTAGATTTAAAATGTTCATTAATAATAATCTAACCTGACTTTCTACATAGTCAACAATCTGGGTTTGATACACCGCAACTTACCATACCAGTACAAACTGTTTCAGTTAGCAAACAGTCCATACATACCATGTTGACCAAATACTCACTTCAAATTGGGTTACAATACAGTCATTAGTCAACTAACTAAGCTACATTCACACTGTAAATAAGTTTTGTGCAATCTAGTGTAAGCATGTTATTGTCATTTATATGATATTTTACGTAGAAAATGTAATGGGAGGGTTGTCTGTAAAATAAGGTCTCCAATTTTTTTTCACAAAAAAAAACACGTTTATTTGAAATGAGTTATACATTGTTGGAAAGCCTGGACTTTCTATTTTTCTACATAATCCCCGTTGCGATCGATGCATTTTTGCATGCGGTGTAGCATTTTTCGTATACCCGTGTCATACAACTCTACCACAGCGGCGCGCAGGTAGCGTACGACCTCTTCTTTCAACCCATCAGATTGATGTCCATACTCATAATAGGGAAAAATTTAAGTAAAAATAAATAAATGAAACAACCTTGTCAGCCCCACGAAATATATGTCGAAAACAAATAAATTGGTTTAAATGGTGAACGTTTTCGCAACTACCGTTGTATCTTCAGACCACAAAATTCTAAATCAAGAAAAAGACAAATATAAAGGTAGGTAATGTATTACGAATTTGTTTCATCTGCCTTTATGTTTGTCTTTTCCTTGATTTAGAATTTTATGGTCTAAAGATGCAACAGTAGTTACGAAAACGTTCACCATTTAAACTAATTTATTTGTTTTCGAAATATATTTCGTGGGGCTGACAAGGTTGTTTCATTTATTTATTTTTACTCTTCTTTCAACACCTCGTTAGTCCTGAAATTCATCCCACCCAGGTGTGTCTTCAACGCAGGAAAGAGATGATAATCACTTGGTGCTAGGTCCGGGCAGTAGGGGGGAGTGTGTGACATTATCCCATACAAATTGGCTGATGAGGTCGGTTGTTGCACGGGCGGTGTGGGGACGAGCGTTGTCCTGATGAAAACGCACTCCCTTCGTTAGCATGCCCATTCTTTTGTTTTGATTGCACGGCGAAGGTTCTTCAAAGTTTGACAAGAGCGATCAGCGTTTATTATTGTCCCGGTAGGCATGAACTCGACAACAATATCCCCTATCACAGTCGCCATAGCTTTGTTGGCAGACAATGTTTGTTTAAACTTTCGCAGCTTCAGCGATCCTGAATACCGCCACTGATGGAACTGTTCTTTTGTCCCTGTCATGTAATGTACCCAGGTTTCGTCGCCAGTGACAATTGAGTCCAAGAATTTCTCGCCCTCTTCTGCGTAGCAAGCAAGGAATTCGCGGGCCGCTTCAACCCGTTGCCGTTGGTGATCTTCAGTGAGCATTCTGGGGACCCACCTTGCACACACCTTGTAATAATGCAAATGTTCTACCAAAATCTTGTCAATAGTAGTCTTACTGACATCAGGGATCAATTTGCACAGCTCCCGAACCGTCACCCGTCGATCTTCAAGCATTACCCCCTCCACTTTTGCAATCATTTCGTCCGAAACCGATAGCCGTCCGGCACGCTGTTCATCATGGCCGTCTGTACGTCCGTTTTTAAACTCACTGCACCATTTTCGCACATTTTTGATGTCCATACACTTCACATAACTATCGATAAATTTCTATAGGTGTAGTGTCCTCAGCACACAAAAATCGAATCACAGAACGTAACTCACACCTGGCGGTAGCAGCGAGTGGAAACTCTATCGTGGTCGGCTACCAAACCAAGATTAAGTTTCGCAGACAGCTCAGAGTGGTAGGGATTTGTAGGCGGGGAATCAAGCTACACGCCAGTGTTACCAGATCTTGCGCTAAAGCGTTCCTCGCGACTCTAGCGCCTTGGAGACCTTATTTTACGGATAACCCTCTTACTATTACAATAAAACTAACAATCATACAAAACACAAACAGACTGTAACTACTGAAACAGCAGTTCCAGTTAAATTTGGATCTACACACATTATATTACATACTGAACTTACATCTTCAGTTTTCATGTGTAACACTTGGTGGTTTCTCAATTGGGAATGTTGTTTGAAAGTCTTTCCACAATCGCTGCACAAATAAGGCTTCTCTTCTTCATGAATTGCCATATGAGTCATCAATCGAACTAAAAGCAATATTATATGACATTAAAATACTTACAGTTACGCTCTCAATTCCAGCACAATGAGGACACTCACCAGCACTGCTAGCTTTAAAAACAGAACACATTGGGCACGTTAATAGCCCTAAATCAACCTTGTGGCACTTCCACATATGCATACTGCAAACTCGCCACAGCGAAAATTTATTCTCGCACTCAAAACACTTAAACTGCTTCTTCTGCCCGTTAATATGGCATTTCTCATGCCGCACACGCATCTCGTCCATTGCAAATCTCAGCTCACAGCCTTTTACAGAACACCTATGAATTCAAAAAAATTAACATTAAAAAAATTAATCTTGATATCATTCTTACAAATTTATAAAATTGTTGGAAACAAATGTAAAAGGAAAAATTCTAACTTTATTTTTTTGGATGCCTTGGCTTGTTTTTGAATTCGAGCCAAATTCAGCTTTGCCTTCGATGCAGGATTTTTTACATCTTTAAGATTTCCCACTGCTCCTTGCTCATCTGGGCGTTGAACTAATTTATGGGCCTAATAATAAAAAATGGTAATAATGGGATTTTAAATATGTGATGCATTAACTTACTGCCATCATGTGTCTTCTTAATTTATCAGTAGTTCCATAACCTAAGTTACACTCACTGCACAGAAAAACAGTTTGATGATCATTGTTTTTTAGTATAGACTTCATTATTTTTGCTTCGCCATTACTTTTTATTAATCCAGTGTTTTCTTCCTTTAAACTGTTTTCTTTAATGGTTGGCACCTTTTCTTCCTCATTTTGTGAATTCTGCAACTATTAAAACAAAATTAGTGTGTTTGCAGTAAAGGAGATATCCAAAAATAATCATAGGATCACAGACGAAAAACTCAGGCCAGTATATGCACCTGCGACTGTGCATTTATTTTAAGAAGAAATAACAATACTGTATGTTAATAAATTACTACTTTTTAATTTTTTACTAATGAATATGGCAAGCATTAAAGATATTGTGGATTTTCGTTTGTACTTCAACAACTAAAATACACCGTTTCTGTTCCTCACATTAATTAACACAACTTAAGCTAAGGTTTTGAATTGTGTGTTCTTCTTTATGTGTAACTAAAGATTATAATTTCAATTTGGCGATTTTACTGCTGTATGTATTATCATATTTAATTCAGCATGACTGCTGCCTGGTTCAAATATAAATATTTTCCAGCAATTCAACAGTAAACACTATGTATTTTAATTTTCCTAGCAAGAAATTATAATTGTAAGTAACGATCATTAATTTCAGCAGGAAGTATAAAATATTATATACATACATATTTTACTAAATAAGCTAATTAAAAATTGGATAAAGATATTGGCCTTCCAAACAATATAACAGTTGCACAAACTTTCAATCATTTATCCATAACCTCAAACCACAATGACAATTACAGTAAGTTTTAATCATTCATGGACACTCCATAACCTTAAAACTAAATCATAGTTGTACACACTTTCAAGGATTCATGGACGCTCCTTAACTTCAAAATAAAACAACAGTTGCAATAACTTGCAACGATTTAGGGACACTCTATTACTTAAAACAATTGACAGTTGCGGTAAGTTTCGATCATGGATGGATACCCCATAACCTCAAAACAATATGACAGTTGCACAAACTTTCAACCATTCATCACTCCTTTATCAAAAAAGAAAACGACAGTTGCACTAAATTTCAATTATCCACACACACTCCTTAACCTCAAAACAAAATGACATCTGCCCTAAGTATCAATCATTCGTAGACACTATGTAAATAATTATAACTACCTGTGTTTGCAGCAGCATATGCTCGTTTTTCCAGTGCTCCATCATGCAATCTCTTGCTTCACAGAGAAAGGAGCACTGCTTACATTTGTGTGCCATAACAACTTCAAAAAGTTCGGCAGTGCTTTCAGTACTTTCATTCAACATTTCTGTCTTTGCATTTGATTCAGAAGATTCTGACTGATCCTTTAGTCCATTGTAATTCAACAACTGCTCTTTACTAATATTAATTACCGTGCCATCAAAGTTATACAACTGAATAACTTCACTGGTAGTATTTAAATTTTCCACATCAAAAATCTGTTGGTTTTCCAAGCATCCATTCTCTAAATTTAGGTTGTCCTCGTGCAATTCTGAAGTTTCGCTGAAGGCTTGCCCGTTTAGAACCTCATGGTTTGTTTCTGAAGTTTCATATGGAGCTATGTTACCATTTATGACATTACCATTATTTGGAACTAATGTTTTTGGATTTATCAGCATGGTTTCTTGTTCAGGAACATGAGGGACAGGTTGCTCTACGATTTTAGTTGCAACATCCGAGCCTTCTTCTGAAAGATTTAAATCTTCAGTTCCTAATTTCAATTGCAGTAGTAGGTCATTTGTGATAAACAGACCATCTGCTGTTATGAAACCTTTTCCAGGTATCTAAATTAAAGACACAATACTTCAAAATCCACAAAGTGAGACAAACAAAATTTAATATAATGGAAAGACAATTCACCTCAATTGGATATGTCATTTGATTCTCTCCAGCACTGGTTTCTTCTGTTAGTGCAACACCTTCACGATTTTGTAATGAATCCTCATATAATTCTGGTAAACTAGCTGGAAGATCCATCACAGTCTCCACACTATTACCTAATAGCAAACCCATACTCGGTAAAATATTTTCTCAAATTTACATATACACACCTTGTTCTGGTAAACCCATAGCGGCTGGCAATTCTTGATCTCCTACAATAGTTGAATATATTATTACAAAACACATATTCTCCCAACAATAACAATCTACCTTCTGGAATTAAATTGCCGTTCATTAATATTGGTAAGCCCACAGACCAGGCACCACTACCATCTTCTATTTCAGTAAACATGGGTTCCACATTTAAACTAGGATCTTGAACCCCCAAGGCTTCTTCGGTAGTCTGAAGGAGATAGTTATGCGTTCCATCATTCAAAAGCGTCAAGTAGGACGAGTCCTCCGTCCCATCCATTTTAAGTTGTGTGGCAACTACGCCACTGACTGTATAACTAAACTTTGCGGTAAATGAATTAATTCTTAAAGTTTAGAACAATCTAAAATAAATATAATTGGCGATCTTGACCTACCTATCTAATGAAAGAGGTTATGTGCTGAAAATGTGCTCGAGATTACGTTGTGTGACCCGACCTATATGGCAAGATCGCTCACAATTTTCTTCTACGATTACTGCTGAACACCATTTAGGCAAAGTATTGCCAAAACAGACGGAAAATGAAATGTTTTCATTGAAAAAACTACAGCAACTGTCAAATTCATTTTCCGTCGCTGTTAATAGATGACGCTTGGGTGCATGACATTTTCAAATTCTTGTACAAAGTGTTTACAAATTAATGGTAATATACTAAAAGCGAATAGCTAGAATTGGATCACCCAGTTATCATAATAGTATACACAAGAGTTGTTTCAGATTGATATAGGTGTATTTTATTATTTGTACAATAATTTTGGACGGTTGTAAACACACACAACAATGGCATGGTCTTTTCTACCACTTAAACAAGCTTACTAATATTTTAAATAGCAATATAACTACACTCGCCTTACATAAACACACATCCACTAATGAACTTTTTACCGTTTATATTGGCCATTTGTAAATTTTAGTCCACAGTCTATAACTACTAGTATTTCCCAATATCTACAGTGTAGATATAGAAGCCTTTAAATAAAGATGTGTGTAGATTCTACACATTTAAAAATAATCTTTATTCGAGACGTCGATATCTAAATGGTATTATGCTGTAATATACCCATAAGGTAGTATCTTACAGATGTTCAAAGCTATCCATCAGAAAACCAAACAAGAAAAAAAATCATATAAGGCACAGTGAATTGAGTTTCCTACTAATGATAAAATGTGTATTTTTTCTAACAGATAGGGAACACCTTGTATTGAATTCTATAGAAATTATTCACTTAAAGGACATTTATTGCTTTATGTATAAACTTGATTGAGCTATGGGTACATAAATACACTGTGAACAGTTTAATTTGTTAATCGTTAGTTCTAGTGATTGATCTCCTGGCTGGGACGCAATCGAGATTCACAAAACATTGCTGCTTTCTCTATCACTGGGATTGTCGTGCAACTGAGCATCATTATGTGAGAAAACATTGGCCAAGTCGTTGCAATTTTGAGCCCGGAAAATAAAACCAGAACAATATTACAAAAGGAGAAAACCAGACGAAAACAACAATGGATGACAGACAAAATCCTTCAACTAATGGATAGAAGAAGAAGCTGTAAAAGGAAGAATAATAAATACAAAGAAATAGGTACAAAGAGAAATTAGAACCAAAATTAAAGTGGCGAAGGAAGATTTCTTTAAAGGAAAATGTGAAGAAATTGAAGAATTACAGGCAAAACATGACCATTATAACATCCACAAAAAGATTAAAGGAATTACAGGTACACAAAAACGCAGACGACAAAATATTCTCATAGACGAAAGCGGTAAATTAATAATAGAAATAGAGGAAAAATTAAATATATAGGAACAGTATGTGAAAGAACTTTTTAAAGACGAATGAAAAGAAAACAACAACATTGAGAACACGCAAGGAAATGAAGGACCAAATATAACGAAAGAAGAAGTCTTATATGCCATAAGAACAACGAAAAATGGAAAAACAGTTGGACCAGATGAATTACCTGCTGAAGCTGTCAAACTTATATCAGATACATATGTAGGTATGTATATTAGTAGACCTATACAACGAAATATATTCGAGCGGAATAATACCTGACGAAGGCTGCTATCAACTTTTGTGACACTTCCTAAGAAAGCAAATGCCAGAAATTGCGCTGACTACCGTACAATAAGTTTGATGATTCATACACTGAAAATCTTTTTAAAAATCATACATAAACGAATATATAAGAAACTGGAACAGGATATAAGTAAAAATCAATTCGGATTCAGGTAGGTTTAGTAGGCACTAGGGAAGCACTCTTTGCATAGAAATAAATAACACTCCTAGAAGGCTAGTATATAAGAGTACATAAGCCGATTTACTCACGAAGAAAGGCAGACAACAGATCTATGCGTTAGATAGAAACGCTTACTTTAGGAATTACTGCGCCTGCGTGTTGTATACGAGGGTATGTCGTAATGTAGCTACGGGGGTCAACAGAAAAGTTTTGTGCTTCACTTATAAATATTTATTTTTTATTTCTATAAGCTATAGATACTTACATATTTTGTCGTATTAAATTATTTTTAAGTAGATAAATCACTTTATGCTCCAATATATTTTCAAAAAATATTAGTTAAAGACAAATTGTCATAAAACGCGGAGCAACATTCTACGATAATACCGGACACCACAGCATTATCATCATCAAAATGTAAGGTACACTACCTATTTTCATAACCAGATTCTTTCAGTATGCTAAAATACATATTTGGCATATTTGTGATCATCTTTAATTTACTTACTTTTAAAAAATAGAACTCTAGATTGTGAATTTACTTACATTGATAATAACGTTATTTTAAAATTGGCCAGGTAAAATAAAACACAAGTATTAATTTTTAAATCCCCAGTTTAATTTAAGCAAAGAAAGGGGTGGCCCATTGAGTCGCAGTGCAACCCAGGGAAAAGGGACCATAAAAACCCATGGCAACTTATTTGGTACAAATAAAATAATATACAAATATAATAGACAAAGCAACAATATAAGTCATAAAAGCAAACATAAAATACATTATATGCAAATACAATAAAAAAACAGATAATCATATTTCTAATAATTAGGGCATTTTATTAATATTCTAATATTTTATATTTAGGTAAAATCATTGTTTAGTATCAAAAGAAAAACATTATTTTACTGATTTTTAAATAAAATTAACTTATGTAAACACAAGTATTAATTTTTAAATCCCCAATTTAATTTAAGTAAAGAAAGGGGTGGCCCATTGAGTAGCAGTGCAACCCAGGGAAAAGGAACCATAAAAACCCCTGGCAACTTATTTGGTACAAATAAAATAATATACAAATATAATAGACACAGCAACAATATAAGTCATAAAAGCAAACATAAAATACATTATATGCAAATACAATAAAAAAAACAGATAATCGTATTTCTAATAATTAGGGCATTTTATTAATATTCTAACATTTTATATTTAGGTAAAATCATTGTTTAGTATCAAAAGTTTAGTTTTGCAAGCCCCATGCCATACTTTTCGTAATACATATATTCTTATTTTATTTCTACAAATACTTAAATTGGGTATAGCATAAAATTAATATTAATTAAAAAAAACTTCCACAACCATAATCAAGAAATTACTACATTGCAAATTATTAAAGCTCTTAGTTTTGCCACCCCTATACCGATCTATTATAATTAACTAACCTTTTATTAGAACATCAGCTTTTCTAAATATTAAAAAAAAATTTTTTTATGGCTTACAAGAATTTGCATAATTTCCAAGTGAAAATAATGACGGAGATTTATAATATTAAATAATGTTAAAAGCATTCACCAGCATCTGTTCTCCAGCCTGTTCAGAAAGCAAGTTTTTTTGTCTTAAATGAGCAACCATGTCTTCCAAAGTTTGAACCTTTTTACATAACAAACGTTTAGCATCCTGGAGTTTTTTAATTTTAATTGCTTGGTTTTTGTAATTTCGCTTCACCAAATCTATAACCCTTTTTGCTCTTCTTGGCGTTTTCACATGTGTTGGGGAAATCTCGTTAATGTATCTTGGTTCCATAAAACGCCCCTTTTTAGGGGTTGATTGTCCATCTAAAAATATCAAAAAACCCTTAATAATATGTAAATATATTAATACAATATTTCCGTTGTACCATCCAAGTCGATAGTGACTGATCTTTCTTCTGTATCTTCATTTATAATTTTGGTGTGTGTATTCTCTGCAATTAAATTAAATTAGGTACTACACACTTTTATCCATTGCTTTTTAACGTCTTCGCGCCAAGGAAAACTAAAATACATAAAAATTTATTTAATTATTAATTATATTTGAAGGGTCCAGTGGTAAAACCACTTTACAATACAAAACTTTATTGCTTAGTTTAACGGCTTCAAAGTGATTCTAACCCAGATATAAATGCACATACTGGTAATACTGATTGAATCTTGGATCTTTAGACAATTAAACAATTGCGAACTAAACAAAAAATGTACTCGCAAACAAGCTTATTTATTAATAAAATTAAACTTACCTGTGCATCATAATATGAGCATTTTTTGGATCGTATTTATAGTTACATAAGAAACAGCGTCTTATGGAAGGCATTTTTCAGAAATATCACCAAAATAAACGAATATAACACAAGAATAAATGCAGAAATAAAAAACACAAGCAACTGAATGAAACAGTAACAACAACAATGGCGCGCTGTGTTACCAAGAAAACAGTGTATTTACGCGAGTACATAACTACGTCATTATGTATATGTCCGCGCAAGCGTATATCATCCAAAACCAATAAGCTTTCTCCCTTTCTCCGTGAGGGGCTTCTCACTCTACTAGCCTTCTAGGAGTGTTATTTCTATGACTCTTTGCATTCAATTTAATATCACAAAGATGGCTGGATATAAACCAAGAAGTTTACATTTAATAAAGTCAGACATGATCATTTGATGAGGTTATTAAAAGAAAAAAAATTGCATCACAGAGATATAAGAATAATATCAAGATTATACTTACTATAATCAGAAAGCCAATATACGAATAGACCAAGATACAACAAAAGAAATTGAGATAGAAAGGGGTGTGAGACAAGGATGCGTCCTATCGCCGACCCTATTTAATATTTACTCAGAAGACATAATCAGCAAAGCATTAGAAACACCAGAAGAGCAGAATATTCATATTGGTATCAAAACAAATGGCATAACAGTGAATAACCTAAGGTATGGCGATGACACGGTTCTCCTGGCAGAAACTCTTCAAGACTTACAAACTTTACTAAACAAAATAGTAGAAATAAGCGAAGAATATGGACTATCACTAAATATAAATAAAACAAAGTTCGTGTTAATAACAAAATCAACACAAAACATCGGAAACTTATATATGCATGATCAGATAGTGGAAAGAATAAACAAATATAATTATCTGGGAACATGCGTAAATGAGAACGATAGCTCTGTCGAAATAAGAATAAGGATAGAAAAGGCAAGGAGTACATTCATGAAAATGAAAAAAGTGATATGTGGACGAGATATAGGTAAGTCTAGACATGAAAGTCCAACTCATGAGATGTTATGTACTGTCAGTACTTTATTATGGAGTGGAGACATGGACAATGAATAAGATAGATATTAAGAAGATCGAGAGTTTCGAATTGTGGAAGTACTGTCGGATCTTAAGAATACCATGGTTAGAAAGAGCTACAAACATCGCAGTCTTAGCACGTATGAAAAAAGAAAAGGGAAAGATTCAATACCTGGGACACATCGTGAGAGCAGAGAAGTATCACTTGATTCGGCTTATTATAGAGGGAAAGATTACGGGAAAAAGAAGTATAGGAAGAAGGCGACATTCGTGGCTGAAAAATCTTAGAGACTGGTGTAACTGCTTCAATAACCAACTGTTTAGATCGGCGGCTTCAAAAGTTAAGGTTGCCTTAATTGATGATTGCCAACCTTCGGAATGAAGACGGCACTTGAAGAAGAAAGGAAATGTCTCTGCTACACCACTTGTTGACCCAAAAAACCGTTTTACTGCCACATCTGCACATCAAACTTAGCCTTACAAAGAACTTCGTCAAAGCGCTCGACTGTGAAGGGTCGGGTTGTCAGTATTTAACCAAACTCTTGCACAAAATATAATTGAAAATCAAAGGTGTATTTGTCGGACCTGATGGACGACAACTTTCCAAAGTGTTTAAAGACCGACGAAGCAGCAGCATGGGCATTTTTTAAAAGTGTTGTTCACAACTATCTTGGCAAACGAAAATCCACGGATTTCAAGCAAATAATCCCAAATTTTTTGAAAAATTATCGCAAGATTGGGTCTATTTAACGATTCATTTTCTGCATTCCCATCTGGATTTCTGTCCAGTTAATTTGGGCGAGACCAGCGAAGAGTAAGGAGAACGGTTACACCAAGATTTGATAAAAATCGAGAAACGCTACCAAAGATCTTGGGATGAGAGTATGATGAGCAACTACTGTTGGACTTTAATGCGTGAGACGGCCCCCAACAATACAAACGACTCAGTTCTACTGCACTTCGCTTCTGATATGTCACTTTCTTTTCAATAAAATGGTCACAAACGGTAGAAAATCGTAATAAAATTGTTATATCGAAAAGTAGAGCCAATCAAGAAAAACGGGCTGCGGATTCAGCGTTGAAAATTACCTTAGAAACACCTTTTGGTTGCTCGGGACCAACACCCTGTATACTTGTGATATAGCATGCACGATGTTTAAATTCTTAAATTGAATATTTATTGAATACACTTCTATATCAATACTATCTATCCATCTAACTTAACTGTGTTCTACAAAATAGGATAATCACTACAAATAATAAACGTATTTTTTACAAATACATAAAATTAACATATTTAATAAATTACAACAGTGATATCAAAATATACTTATTTTGATCCTCAAATATATTCATGAACATATAAAAATGTCTATAGTATAATTAAACATAGTACATACATCAATTTCTGCTCTTACACAAAAAACCTATTTTTTATGTTTTATCGTTTAAAACCAAAATCATAATTCTGTTTTGCCAATTCTGGATTAAATTGCGAATTATACTTTTGCTTCACAGGTTTTTCTGCCGCCTTCTTGGGTTCATCAACAACATTTTCACCCCTTAATTTAGCAAACAGCTTTTCTGACTTTCTCCTTTCCTCGTTCTCTCTATTCAGTCTTTCCAACCTTAATTGCTCTAGCTTTCTTTCCTTTTTTATCTTGTCCTCTTCATCTTCTGAGAGAGGCTCACTATCTGAAGAAACTTCCCTTTTTTTAGATTTATGTGAAGATCTGTGCTTCTTGTGCTTGTGCTTTCTCTTTTTACATTTCTTTTCTGATTTATGAGGCAGCCTGGTTGAGTCATTATCACAACTGCTACTTGCAGACGACATACTTCTCCTTCTCTTCCGTTTATGTTTTTTACACAGTGGGGTGCTGTGAAATGTTTTAATGCATTCAGGAACCGTTGCTGGTTGAAGTTCAGGCTTCGGTATTGCTAAATACTTCTTCATGACCAATAATGGATCATTTAATACCTTGGTTTTCATGTTTACTTCCTCTTTTTCCTTGCCAGAACGATTAGGAGCAATGTCATACCAGTTCTTCTTTCCCAGAGCCTCATTTGTATCCTGTCCAAGGTATGTAAGATAACCTATCTGCTTCTCATACTTCTCTTGCTCCTCCTTTTTCTCTTTATCGTGCTCCTTATTCGACTTCTTGCTTTCTGCGGTTCCATCTTCAAGATCTTGGAAGAAATTAACATGTTCTGTAAATCCTTGCTCATTGTTTATGGGTTTCTCAGATTCTGATGATAATGCAATATATTCATTAGGGTCTGTGCGCTCACGAGCTTTTGTACGCAATAAATTTGTCCTTGCCTCCCTCTCCTAAAACGGTATTACTTGATAAACAATGCTATGAAAAAGTGTAGAAAATCATAATCTAAACATATAGGGCTACTTACAGCTAATTTAGCACGCTCATCTCGCGCTTTCTCTTCCTCTGCTGCCTTTGCCTCATCCCTTCTAACACGAGCAATGTTTTCCTTGGTTCGAACATGCCACCTACAATTGATGTTTCACATGTACAACTTTATGTACGGTTTGTTTTACATGTTAGAAGTAAATCTTACCTTTTCTTTGGTAAAATATTCATTTTGAATTTTCACGCACAAAAACTAATTGCGATGTGTATGTGACCAAACAGGAAGTGAGGTTAGGACTGCCTTATTTTGTAAAATTGCATAAACTTGTGTTATTATTCAGCACTATTTGCAATAAATTTGTCATACAATACGGGAGAGGTTCTTTATAATGTTTTTATTTTTTCTTTTACTTTCTGAAGAAGTGTTTACGCTACCGACCACGGTTAATCTATCAATTCAATAATTTCTCTTATTTTTACAATTTATGATTCAGTATAAATCTTGAATCAATATTTTTTATAATATGTGGTACCTACTGATACTGAATTTTGCTTAAAAACAAATTTAGAAAATTTAGTATAAGTATTATGTAATATAAAGAAATTCATTAAACTGAAATATTCCATACGTATAGAATACAACATAAATTGACACTAATAGTCCAAGCAAATAATGTAAAGAACAGAAAATGCAGTACTCTAATATATAGGGGTGTTAATGCATACGTGTTAAAAATGTACAGAGTATGTAGGGGATTAAAAATAGACCAACTTGTAATTAGAAACTCATATCCGAAAATGGAGCGTTTTCGAGCTAAGACTAGACTATAGTAGTAATGATAATAGTAGTCGGACACTACAAGTTTTGCTCCTAATAATTATATTAATGTGTCAATCAAAACGCTAGGGTTGTTTGAAGTTTTTGCAGTGCAGCCAGAATACGTGCTAACAGACCTTCTTCAAACTAAACAGGCGTTTCATAAACCAGACACTTCATACGAACCCATAAAAAAATCATAGAGAGTTAGGCCCGGGGAGCGTGGCGACAACGCTTGGTTAATGTAATCTCGGACGATAAGCGAAAAATGTGCTGACGCACCGTCATGTTGCAGTCACATCTGTTGAAGAATCCCCAATGGTACTTCTTCCAACAATGCTAGCAATACACAATCTATTGGCAGAAAATCGTTAGGAACATACGAGTATTAAAGTAGATTACCTACTGTTATAAGAATCTATACCTCGAAAACGGTGGGTTTCCGGGTATGAGTTTCTTATTAAAAGTTGGTTTTGAATTCCCTACATACTTTATAAAACTGAATATCATGAAAATAGCCGACGATAAAAGTTGAAACAATAACGTTATAACGGAAACTACGGCCGTTACGGTAAGCAAAAAAATAAAAGAAATTCTAGAAAAAATGCACATAAAATAAAATCGAAACCTTATATAAAAAACTTTCAAAGAAATGGGAAAAATAAAAGTCATGGCAAGAAGACTACACCCGTCATGCGCTCCAGAAAATATAGAAGAAGATTTATATCGCTAAGCATGCAAAATATTAGAAACCGGTATTATTTTGGAAAAGAAATCTCTTCAACTATTTATGTTAAGCTTCAGAAACTACGAAAAAATTAAAAAATATATGAAATAAAGGGGATACTAGGCATGCAGTTTGAAATAGAACCTCTAATAAAATCAAAACCATTCTCCCAATGCAAGAAATGCCAAACTGATGGACACACCTACAGATTCTGCAAAGGAGAATCAAGATGCGTGAAATGTATTGGAAAATACCCATATAAGAATGTAGATAAAATGAGTGAAAACAGCAAACCAAGAAGTGCTAACTGTGCCGAAACCCATCCAGCCAGCTACAGAGGATGCGAAGTAGCCAAATCAATATCTGGGAGATTAATAAAACTTGGAAAAAATAGTAATAAAGCTTCAATTCAAAGAAATAATAATGGACACAGAAGACATTAGGGTAACTGCCCAGGCCAGGTATTCTCGAGAGTCGAACGCTCCTAGTCGCATACGACTTTGACGTCATCTCGAGCGATTTTGTAAAAATGGTATTCTTGAACGCGACCGCTCGGCGAGCACGCGAAAATTGTCGACTAGGCGTGTTCGAATTGCAACGAGTGGTAGGATACCGTTCGACTTACACGTGCGGGCGCGTGAGATTCCAAAATCCAAGTGGTATTTGTATTTTTGTTTGCCCAAGAAACCATTGCAGGCATATTAGATGCAAAATTGCCTCCTGATTAACTATTTGAAAATTTAATGTGGAAGTATAAACAATAAATCTTATTTTTGAGGATTATAATAAAATATCGATAGCTTGATTTTTCTCTTATCCATCTGTATAAATACTTAGTGCTTAAAATATATTGCTCAACAAATGAACTAGACCCCAAGCATATACATAATAATAATGTTAACAATGTTAATTAAATATTAATAGGTGTTTGTAATGTTTTCTTATACAAATTTATACAAAAAGACGATTTGCAATTCGCTGTCGAAATTGCCTCCCAGCAGCCAAATCCGGGTGAACAGGCCCCAATGGTTCTGCACGCACATTATTTAAAAGATTATTGTCTATAACTCCCAAATCTTCGACATCCTCAGCAGGTGGTTCAAGGATATGTTCTATGCACATATTGTGCAGCACCACGCAGGCATTTATAATTTGTGCTGCACGCTCGGGATGATAATTGAGCACTCGTTGTCTAAGAAGGCATCTGAAACGCATCTTTAAAACTCCATTGCAGCGTTCTAAAGTGCAACGAGTTGTTGTTAAACCACGATTAAATGCAAACTCCGGAGTTCCTTCTACAGCAATTTCAAATGGTGTCAGAAGCCATGTACGGAGTGGATATCAAGAATCGCCTAAAATTTCCAGGATAAAAAAAAGCTGTTAACTTTAAGCTTAATTTACCAATTAAATAAAAATCTCTATGACCATCTTCATGCAGTCTTCTCATAGCTCCATGGACTTGAGAATTCCGCCATATATAAGCATCATGTGTGCTACCAGGAAATCGAGCATTCACATTTAGGATTTTAAGGTTTTTTTTTATTATTAATTATAGTGCCTCGACTACAAGGCCATTGGCACTTGTACTATACAAGTATAAGTAATACATTTCATAAGATTTTATAATGCTAGATTTATGTGTAATATTTTATCTATTAAATTAGTACTTTTTATAAAGTTGAGTATGTTATTGACAGGTGATACAAATAGTATTGATTGTAATTGTGTGTTTAGATTGCAATTGATTCTTTCCTGTGTATATATAGGGCATTCGCGTTTGAATTACATATCTACAAATTATAATATTAATGATGTTGGTACTTTTAAATAATAAAACTTACAAGTTGCACATTAAGGGAATGGTATCGTTTCCTGTTCATATAAATGTGTTCAGGGTGATTTGTGTCATTACGGGGAGGTGCAACGATTGCCACAAAGTAGTTCCAACTGTGCTTCCACTTCGAAGCACGTGTTGATATTGTCGCTATTATCGCTACGGCGCATGCGTACTGGCTAATATTTTATGATTTAAGTAACGACATGCTGCAATTCATAGGCGTGTGCGGCATTCAAAGCGAGCGTCGGATTTCTAATGCGGGTACCGTTCAAGAATACCAAATTTCTCTACTACTCGAAATCTATCGTGCGACAATTGCCGAAAACGCCAGATGACGAGTACTTTCGAGAATACATCTCCACTGGTTACAACCCTAAAAACATATTTCCGACTTAAATTTTGAAAAGCAATACTCATTAACTATTCTTGTCTTAATATATTAATATTATAATGTTATTATAAAATTTAACTTTTAGGGTTATTGAATGCAAGGGGCCTACAAACACCCGAGTCTACACAGTAGCAGTTTATTTTAGAGGCAAGCGTCTTGCAAGTGCAATGGGCCATAGCATTCAACAGGCGGAAATGAATGCTGCCAAGAAGGCGTTGGAAATATCTCACGGTAAGAAATAGTTAGGAAATACAATGGGTCTTAGTGCAAAGAGGTGCTTGGAAAACCGCGTCCTAGATCTCGCTCAATCAAAATGCGATATATGGTACACTGGATGGCAAAAAAATCCACTTTAAAAATCAATTAGTGGAGTTTTTACCTATTTGTTGCTGTGTAAATGCTTTTTCTAGGAATTTTAACAAAATTGTTAAATAGGTTATGAACTGACAATGAAGTTGCCACTATTTTATATAATATAGAACAAGTTCTTTGTTTTGAATAATTTACTATTTAAATATTAATTTCTCATTAGCAAAAGAAAGCAGGTATTTATTTTTATAAAATATGATTTGTACATGAAGCAGGTATAAGAGTTCATATTTTGTCATCGCTCTCACTGTATCTTGATTTTGCTGGTCAGTACACACGTATAAGGATACATTATTCTTGGAATTTAGGGGCCGATGAACATA
Organism: Limonius californicus; assembly: GCA_014611495.1. Taxonomy (NCBI): domain Eukaryota; kingdom Metazoa; phylum Arthropoda; class Insecta; order Coleoptera; family Elateridae; genus Limonius; species Limonius californicus. The sequence goes on from JABXWE010005170.1 coordinate 26,069, forward strand.
ATTTAAGGAAACAGAATGCGGGATTGCTTATTTTCTACTACTTTCCAGCATCCTGACCACGATGCGGGAAAGTTTGTTGCAAGTGCAGCATCCCTTGCTGTTTGAAAGGCATTTTCCCTTAAATAATTCAAGAGCTCTTTGGCATTTTGGCCATCATTCGTAATTTTGAGACATCCAGGACCTTCTTTTTCTCACCTTTTTTTCACCCTCATAGCGGTACTTTTATTTAGGCCAGAATTATTTGCTACTGCTTTTACAGACCATCCCTGCTCTAACTTTTTCTGTCAGTCTTGGCATTTTACTTTTTGACACTGACAAATGGAAAAATCAAGACCGACTTAATACAACGAAAAATAGGCGTACGCAATATTTTGCAGGCCAGTGTACGTTTAAAATTATTGAATTATGTGAATGAAATATATTGAAAAATTTTCTAATTATGGCTATGGAACTTGGTTCAATTCAATGGCAGTTTACACTACTATCTAAATAATTTACTAAACTGTCAAAATAAAATCATTTGCTATTCTG
>JABXWE010005171.1:0-34022 GCA_014611495.1 Limonius californicus
CATATAATATTTGCATTTTCTTGCACAAAATTGTATTGAGAAATAGAAGACACGTTTTTTAAGTTTTGTTCAATTTTTTTAAATGCAAACGTTAAATATTTGTAAAAGGTTACTTCTCTCTTGCTTGTGCCAATCACTTAAAGTGCTTTAAAATTCATCTTAGACAATTGATTCTGATACTCTGACCTTTTAATATTGAATAAGATAAACAGTATTTGAATGAATTCATCAAAAGTACTGTAAGTTGAGATAACTGATTTCAATTTTGCGTTTAAACTTTCAAGTCTGTTATTGGTGGTTTTTTTTTTTATTATTGTCGGAAATTTACAATCTGCTTTACATAGCAATAAGTAAATTAGTTTAACGAATGTACAATGAAGGGAGAAGTAGTCCAGTGACTACACTCCGAATTTAATTACTATTTATGTAATTATCTTGAGAGGTCTAGTTTAATTTGCTATGGGTTCACATCTGTAGGCCATTTTCTGCTTAGTCTTCTTTGTACTACTGGGGGATCGATTAAAGTACCAGCTTCATCGTTTGGGTGTCCAGGCAAGTTGTTTAAGTAACTCCTGGTTAGATTACAAATTACGTCTTCAACGAGGGGAATGCCTGAGTCCTCATGTATAGTTTTGTTACTGACGTACCAAGGGGCGTCGAATACCATTCTTAGTATTTTAGATTGCAGCCTTTGGATGATTTTGGTATTTGAAGGTTTAGCAGAACCCCAAAGCTGAACTCCGTATGTCCAAATAGGTCTAATAATACATTTGTACACGAGAATTTTGTTGTCAGTTGTTAGTTTGGATTTCCGACCTATTAACCAACTCATTTGACGCAGTTTTAGGTTGATTTGTGTTTTCTTGTTCATTAAGTGAGCTTTCCATGTTAGTTTGCGATCCTATGTCAGTCCAAGATATTTTATCTCATTTTCCACGGGAAGTTGGATACCATTAATTGTCACTTCAGGGCATTCAACTTGGCGATTTGTAAAAGTAACATGTGCTGATTTAAGTTGGTTCACTGTTACTCGCCACCTGCCGAGCCAGTCGTTGAGGAGGTTGAGATGGTGCTGGAGGTTTTCTGAGGCCACCTGCGGATTCTCGTTTACGGAAATTAGTGCGGTATCGTCCGCAAAAGTAGCTATTTTCGTGCTGACTGAAGTTGGGATATCAGCAGTAAAAAGTAGGTAGAGGAAGGGTCCCAGCACACTACCTTGCAGTACTCCTGACTTGATGGGGTAATATGCGGATGTTTCCTGATTGTATTTTGTTTGAAAATAACGATCGGACAGGTAGGATTTGAGTAAGAGATAATAGGGTGTGGGAAGAGTAAGCTTTAATTTGTATAATAGTCCGGTATGCCACACACGGTCGAATGCTTGTTGTATGTCAAGGAAAGCGGCTGTGTATAATTTCTTCTGTTCGAGACTTTTACAAACCCAGGAGCTTTATAGTTTTTACCAATAGAAATTTCGTGTTTCACTTCCGCCGGGGAGAAAGACTCAATAGGTAACGTCATTGGGCAGGGACTATCCAGGAAATTCTCAATTTCTTGGTCGTTAGTATTGTTATTTGCTTGAGGTGGATTAAAGACCGTTGATAGATGCTCCGCAAAGATTGTTACCTTTTCCGGTTCACTTTTCCACCAACTACCGTCTGGTTTTCTTAATGGAGGGATGTGGGCGACTGGCCTTTTGAATTTTTTTGTCGCTTTCCAAATAGAATGGTCCTCTTTTGCTAACGCAGAAATGTAGGTTTCAAACGTAGCGTTTCAGATTACTTGCAACGCCGACTTTAGTTGCCTTGTAAGTCTGTTAAATGTGTTCCTATCAATAGGGTTTCGACCTGTCATTGGGGTAGATTTCCAAGCTGCTTCTTGTATTACACAAGTGATGTAGTTGCAGTGTCAAGATCATCGGGATGTTTTAGGTTGAGATTAATATTAAGATGTTCATCGATATATGCTCTAAAGGCATCCCAATCCGTTTTGGATGAGATGAGCTTAGGAGTGTCAGGTAGGCAGATGACATGAGTACTAAGTGTGGCAATTATAGGGGTATGATCGGATGAGAGATCCTAGTTAGATGTAATATTAAGATAGTTTGGTGAAATACTTTTGAGAACGAAGAAGTCAATTAGATCCGGTAGCTTATTTGGGTCTGTTGGCCAATAGGTTGGTTCTCTGGTCGAAAGATATGAACAGTTTTTGTTATTAATGGCTTTTAACAGATTTCTACCCTTTGTGGTTGTTAGTCTTGACCCCCAGTCGGTATGCTTGGCATTCCAATCACCTATTATAAATTTGTTTCCCAGCTGTTGAAAAAGTTCTTCGTATTCTTCAGTTGAGATTGCATGCCTGGGTGGACTATATATAGCAGCTATATCAAATGACCACGGTTGTGCTTTGATATGGATAATTGTTGCTTGTATTTTAGTTGTTTGGTTTGTAGGAAGATCGTAGTGCTTTATTATTGGTGGAGTTAAAAAAATTTTCAGTTTTTGAAGTCAGCCCCTTTACCCATTCATTTCTGAGTTCATGCCAATTATCTATGTAATATTTTAGAATCGGCTCTGGAATTATTGTTTCCATTTCTTCAAATATGGCAATATAATTTTCCTCGGATTGTGCATAAGCCAATTTATTTATGTATTCTAATAATGCTTTTACCTCTGAAGATGTAATGTTCAACTTGGACAAAGTTATTTTTCTTCGAAAAATTTGGAGCGCAGGAAACTGCATTGAAATCACATGCCGTTCAGTTTTACATTTGTCCGTCACCACAACAGATATATCTTCCCATTTGGGGTTTCTATAAATCTAAAACAAAAGACAAAATTAAAAAAAAATAAGATTCTACTTCCAGTTATCACTTACTGTTGTAACATCCAATTAATTGATTCAGTGTCTTGAGATACAAGCATCCGAATACCAACTATGTCAGTGGTGCCAAATGAATTTTCTGCAACAAACACATAGACTGGACACTAGGGTGGTCACAAGAAATCAATGTTCGAATTTTTACCGGGTGACCCCCCTTAAAGTTGCCAATTGGCTAGAAAATATGATTGGCAAAGTTTCAATTCAACTTGATAACTTTAACCCGTGCCTCACTGAGGTTAAAGTTTAAAAAAATTGCGATTTTTAGCAAAAAATCGAAGTTTTTCCTCGATAAAATGGAAACCATGCGTCCTAGAAACTTCATTCTTATCTCATTTTATAGGAAATTTTGTTACCTTGAAGTTTTATTTCCGTCATTTTTTTGCTAAAACTTATAGATTTAGTGGTATTTAGCATTTTTCAGGTCAGGTCGTGGTACATAACCTCAAAAGTGACTTTTCATGCAAAACATTAAAAAATTCAATTACATCTGTTTTCCAGATTGTACTTTTTGTATTTTTATTATGATCAGTATTTAAAAATTCTGTATTGATACCAAATCTCTTAAAAAAATTAAGAGTTCGAGGAGAAACAAAAAATCAACTTCTTTGTTTAATAAATGGTCAACTTGTTTAAGACTGAGTGTTGCTTTTACATCCCTGTCATCACAATCATTCTCGTCATTTTTTACTTCAGACCTTAATTTTCCAACAATGCTTGTTTTAGCATTTTTTCCCAAAGTATCATCGAAAAATGAAAATGCAACTTGCTCCGAGTTGAGATACCACAGATGGTTTATCATTTTAGACAGTACTTTGTCTGCGATCTCTTTATCAATTTTCCTGTATTTAACAAAAGATTTTAATAACTGTAGGTCTTGGTTGGGGGCCAAAGTGGGTTTGGGGGCGTTGAACCACGCTTTTACATAAATATTGATTATAAATAAACAAATATCCATTGTTGGAAAATTAAGGTCTAAAGTAAAAAATGACGAGAATGATTGTGATGACAGGGATGTAAAAGCAACACTCAGTCTTAAACAAGTTGCTCATTTATTAGACAAAGAAGTTGATTTTTTGTTTCTCCTCGAACTCTAAATTTTTTTAATAGATTTGGTATCAATACAGAATTTTTAAATACTGATCCCGATGTATGGTATGAAAATTTACATTATTTAAAAGCTAAAAAAATAGTGAACGGTTTAAGGGTTGTTAATGACACAGCTGAAAAAGGGGGTAAAATTAATCCAAGATTTCAATTCCTGTTTGACGAAAGAAGAAGAACAATGGCAGTTTCTGTTACAAGTTTTATCTGAATGTAGACAAATTAATTCCTTCATTTTCAATTTGGATTTTGTTGCATTTACATTTTAAAACACCTCCAACAAACCTCTTTTTGATGTACAAAATGAAAAATACAAAAAGTAAAATCTGGAAAACAGATGTAATTGAATGTTTTAATGTTTTGCATGAAAAGTCAGAGGTTATGCACCACGACCTGACCTGAAAAATGCTAAATACCACCAAATCTATAAGTTTTAGCAAAAAAATGATGGAAATAAAACTTTAAGGTAACAAAATTTCCTATAAAATGAGATAAGAATGAAGTTTCTAGGACGTATGGTTTCCATTTTATTGAGGAAAAACTTCGATTTTTTGCTAAAAATCGCAATTTTTCTAAACTTTAACCTCAGTGAGGCACGGGTTAACGTTATCAAGTTGAATTGAAACTTTGCCAATCATATTTTCTAGCCAATTGGCAACTTTAAAGGGGGTCCCCCGGAAGATACGACGAAAAAAAATTCTCCCCTATACCTTGTGACCACCCTACTGGACACCTTATATTTAATAATTTGTAGGTGCCATCCATAAAAAACATTTCTGGAAATAAATCAAATGATTTTCTCATCTCAGTATCTTGGAAAAATAGACCACAAAATTTTCTGTTTTTACGTTTACCGTACAATGATGATTTTCTGTAAGTGTTTTAACCCAGATAAAGCTGAACTGAAAAACTTCATATAACAAACATGATTTTTGGAATAAGGTATAAGTTTAGGTAGATAATCACTAATAAAAACACTATATATATTTTTTTATTTTTAAAATAGTACTTTGAAGGTGTTCTTTTAAAAGGACGGTAGCAAAATAAAAGATCAAAAACCTATTTAATTTTTTTAGAAACAAATTATTAACATTAATGTTTTTACATTATTTGGTATGAAAATTTTTAATGATTCTGTAGGGTGCAACCCGATGTTACATTTTTCACATCTAAAGTTCACTTTTTTATGACATAAACCACATCTTGACTGACTTTCCTGGCAGATAACTATGTGGTCTTTTCTACCAAATCGGGAAAACTCACGGTAGAGCTGAGGTAATGTAGATACTCCTCTCTTTGTACTTTTAGAATATGTCTCCAATAAATTCCTAGTAACTGCTTGTCGAAATCCTAGGTGATCGAATTTGCCTCCGTTGTTCTAATGAAGCTGCCATATCAATGCACTGATAGAATAAAGGAAAGTACCATTTCTTGCTTCTCATAGAGATGCGGTACAAACTAATATTTTGGTCGCACCTATCAACCCCTCCCATGAATTTGTTATATACCCCTATCAGGTTTAACTGACCAATAAGAACCCTCTTTTTTTCTTTCTGGGAATATCTTCTGATTTGTACCATAGGATTCACTGACAGCGAGTTTGTTGCCACAGTCGCAACATTATTATCATTCTATCTGCATAAAAGTGTGTCATTGTCTATGTCTGTGTATCATCGAAATTTTTTTTAGATATTTCAAAAGGATCCTGCAAAAATTGTTTATCTGAAATTTACTGAAACGTTTAAAATGACGGGTTGAGCTGGGCATTCACCCAATTATAGGATTTATAATTTTTACTCGTAAATTTTTCTTTCGAGTCTTTTTTAGCGACAATGGCAAATCGTCGTCAGAATCATACTGGAAATCATTCTTTTTTATTAAAAATAACTGCAGCTTCACTTCGCAGTTGCTTTGCTGGAAGATTATTTATAGTAACTACATCCTCGTCTCGGAAATCCTCATCCGTAACAGGATCATTACAATTTTCCGGAAGAAAAATGATAATTCCATCAGGAGGTTCTCGAATGATATCCAGATTTTCAGCCTCTTCCAGCAGCTCATTTAACGTCAAAGGTCTTCTATAAAATAAAAAAATAATCATTTTAATTTTTACTTGAGAAGTACTTTACATTTTGCTACTGTCCTTTTAAAAGGACATCTATATATCTAGTGAAATATAAAGAAAAAGGTGTACACAATGCTCAACTTCCACATAACTAGGTTATACTGCAATCATTTTAAAACATAAATACTAAAATAAGATTGGCTGAAGGGGAAAATAAAGTTTTTATACGTACCTCCAGTAATCCATTGTTGTAGACACAAAAAACAGTTAGAAAATGGTACTTATTACACCTAAACAATGTAACTATCGGCGTTTTTCAATTTATCAATACGATCCCAACAATAATGGAATGTAAGTAGGCCGAGAAACATCTATCCATCTAAACCTGAACTACGCTCAGAAAAATATTTTTGTAGTGTCCTTTTAAAAGGACGGTACCCCTATTTGGGTTAATAATTTCTTGCAAAGTATTATTTGGTGTTTAAGTCGAAGAAGTGTAAATATTTGACAAGTCCTTAAGAAGAACTCCATTCCCACTTTTTTAACCAAGTCCGCTTGCAGCAGCTTTTTTATTTACTTTCAATTTCATCATAATCTCCACATTTTTTCTATCTTGGTTCGTTAATCTTCTTTGCTTTGGCAGTTGTTTGAACGCCTCCCTAGATCATTATTAAGTAAATTTAACTTTGTAACTAAACATATGATTTCGGACTGCCATTGTCTTTATTTGTATTTAATATGCGACAAATATTCATTTGATAGCGCTGGGCGATACATCGTGTATTAAAAACAAATAAAGACAATGGAATTCCGAAATTATGAAGGATACAAGAAAAAATCAGACTCAGTCCAAGATTCTTAAATCTTGGAATATTGTGCCATCTGATAGCAAAATATGTGTTGTTATATGGCTAGTATAAAAAAGTGGAAACATAGGCTCAGTGTCAAATGATGCCCATTTAAATTATTGATATATGTAGGTACCGGTAAAAATCGGCTCAGTCTCACTTTAATTTTCGTTTTTTCCTAAAATTTAAAATTGTGACTCGACCAGTTTTTTCTTGAACCCTTCATATCGCACTGTGAATGCAACAGTAATGTACGGTTGTCACAAAAAAAACTAACATTCAAGGTTGACTCAAAAAATTGGAGTTTGAATTAAGCATTATTTTTTGTTAGATATGTCAATTATAATAAACTTTCAAACGTCATATTCTCCATTTGTTGATTTTTGAGTTGCGTTACCCTTGTATTCACAGTGCGGCAAAGCAACATTGTCAAATCAAAATTTAGACAAAAAAATGCTTAAAAAATGGAGTTGTGATTGTGTTATTACTCATACTTTTCACCACTAGTGATTTGCCATCTGCCATCAGTCCAACAGTAATATGTGCCCCGCAGCCTTGTTTCCTCGTTCTGAAAGACAAAAGTAATATAGCAAAAATATGTTTATTATTTATTATTACAGTGCATAAAAATATAACCTATTTACCCATTATGATTTCTTTCAAATTGTTTGTCAACATTTTTTTTTTCGGCGAAACTCCTGACCACCAAGAATACAATACCTGAGTTTATAATATCTTAACTCTGGACGTGAGATTTTAAATAAGGTCGGAGAATGATGTTCAGCACTTTTTAATGTCTTTGCATCCCTTTTGCAGAATTGTACTTTGCAATTCTTCGTAACTGTTGACATTTTTATTGGGTTCTATGTTGGGCCACTAAAACTTGAAAATAACGTAAATATTGTACTTTTTTCATAAAATATAACCTCACTTACGATTTAACACTTGTTGAATTTTGTAGAAGCAGTTTGGACTAAACGTTTAGTACCTATTTTATTTATAAATAACAGAATTCAGCATTACCATTTACACTGTCGCAATCACGAAGAACATATTTCCTTCGATTTACAAGTAAACAGCCGGGAAAGTGATCATCCTTGCAGGTTTGAAATGTTTCGTAGGTAATCCCACAACTTGTGAGCGTGACCATAGCCACTCCCATGCGGGATATTAGTTTTTTAGGGAGATCCCACTTGCGGAACTGTAGCCATAGCCTAAAAATGAAAACCTACGGCCTTTCCAAAAAAAATTAAATTTATTAATTTAATTAAACAGCAATATGTTGTAGCAAAGAGACCCAAGTTATTTTATAGTAAATTTGAGTCTTCAACTAGCATTGGTCACACATTTTTTATACATTTTAGTTATTGAAAGGGATTTTTATATTACTTATAACATTTTATAAAATGAGGGTACACAATTAGTAATTATCATAAATTAAGCATAATTTTTTACAGTGAAATACTCACATCGAGTATGCAGGATGAATATATGCTGGAATATGATTACAAATTAAAAATTGTTAAACATGTTTGACTAAATTAACTGTACTAATTTTATACAGATATGTACTGCATATTAGCATTTGTAGTTTGATTTAAAGTTAGACAAAATTTAAGTTAAGTTAGATAAAGAAAACCACAGTTAGACCAAAATTGTGGTATTATTTTAAATCAAGTACGAGGGGAGTTTTTTATGTTATCTACCTAAGTATGAAGGGAAGAAGTCAGAGAACAACCAAATTTTATTTTTCAACATAAGAACCATTAACGCTTACACACTTATTCCAACGTACTGCTAACAACGTCTCGCCTACAAAAAAAAAATTCTTTTGATAACTCTGCAAAATATGACTCTACAGAGTTTTTCAAGTCCTCATTCGACAAAAAGCGACACCCTCAAGCGTTTTTTGAGTTTTGGAAAAAGATAATAGTCACAGGGGGCGAGGTCGTGACTGTATGGTGGATGTTGTAATTCATCAATGGCTTCTTTAACGATTCGTGCTTTAACACTCGCAATACCATAATATTTCTTTAACTTTGTTTACCATAACTGGGTCAAAGTTGACCCCTAAGTTGTTTTCATATAAAATAGGAAGTTTTTGTTTCAGTATTTGTTTTTTATGAAGTACATTGACGACTATAGAGTATTTTGAAACATTTTATTAAATTATTACCATTACAGTGATCAGAAATCTTAAAGTAATACATAGCTTTAATAAAAAATACAAATACAAAATAGTTGAAGACACTGGTAAGGAGCTTATCTAAAAAAAGATAAGGTACACAATTAGACCACATTATATAACACAAATAAATTCTTACTAACTCTATGGCTCTCCATCTTCGTCTTTCGAACATGTGGTACAATTTAGTTTGCGCTCCTGAATTATTTTGGTGTGAGTTGAACAGATGAATGTATTACACTCGTCGCACCTTGTAGAATATTTAGTGTCATTTCCTCTGCACAACTGACATCTGCCTCGTTTTCCTCCCATTAAAACTGTCTCACGTGGACACTTTGGCAAAGGTCTTCCAGTTGCTTCAATAGCTATACATGTTGATTTCTTGTATGCTCTTCCATCTTGCTTGATCTTATTTGCCCTCTTGTCAATATTTTCTTTCAGTAAAGCATTTGCCAAAGTTTCCAAGAACATTTTTCTTCTACTTTTCAAGGGAACCGCTCCATTCCAGTCTGGAAATTTAGTCATCCATATTACAAAAGCATTATAGCAAACAATATCTAAAAAATTCATAAAAAGTCTGTAAGGCCACCGTCTTGTAGCTCTCTTTGAATATTTTCGTAGCAATTTATCTAACACATCCACTCCAATTTTGGTTTTGTTATATTGCAATATGATTTCTGGTTTAAATTTTTTATCTTCGCCAGCTATCTCATGTTCATGGTGCATCGTAGACAACATGACCACTAATTTCTTGGGAGTTTTCTTTGTGACGTATGATACCAAGGTTATATGCTCAGTAAACAAAAAATCTGACGAATATTCAGTTCTCAATGCAACGTTTAAGAGGCATTTTGGCAAATCTTTTCTATTCTTGCGTATAGTGCCCAGAAGTGTTAAATTCTTTTGCAGCAAATATTCACCAAGTGCTATATCTGTAAAAAAATTATCCGTAGTAATACTACGGCCGGATCCATTCCAAAACTCGGTAAGCGTTTTTACAACACGTGGTCCTTGGTTTACTTCTGGGGCATTCCCCTGCTTACCCAAGTAAACCTCAAAATTGCAACAGTAGAACGATTCAGCATCGCAAAGGGCCCAAATTTTGATGCCATATTTGCCGGGTTTATTGGGCATGTAAACGCGAAATGGACATCGTCCGCGGAAGGATACCAGCTGTTCATCAACGGTACCCATGGCGGAAGCATTATAAGAAGTTTTGCAATTTTTCACTAATATATCAGTGACCTCTCTGATAGGGGCTAATTTGTCAGTTTCTTTCCTTTCTGTCCTGGTTGAAAAATCATCGAAGCGAATAAATCTCATTATTTCCATGAATCTATTTCGACTCATTGCAGCAGAATAGATGGGCCTGCTGAATGAAGTGTTCGTATTCCACAAATTTAATGGACTTTCTCGAGATTCTCTAAATCGTCCTGCCAAAATGAGTATTCCAATAAATGCCTCAATTTCGATTTTATCGACATTTTCCCATGATCTTTGCGTCTTGTCTTTGTTTTTTTGATTCCAGTCGTTAGTGTATGCCGTGCCTTTTTGATTTGTGTAATTTACAACAATGTCAATTATTTCCGTTGATATAAACAGATGAAAACAATCAAGAACGGAAACTACACGGTTACTCTTTTGTGTTAGACCCCGAGGCCGTCGAAGAATATTATACGTGCGTTGTTTACCCTTGAAATTATAGACATACTTCCAAGAACGTCCAGCAAAATCAATATCGTTAGTAGTACGTACGGGTCCAGCATTTCTATCGTCACTAGCGTCATCATCTTCTTCTGGTACATAATCATCGTCAGAAATATTTCCCAAATTTTCTTCTACACTGTCCTGTTCCTGTTCCGATTCGTCACTTTCCCCCCCAATATCAACTTGAAAATCATCATCCTCGTCATCTCTCATTAGCTCGTTCCATAATTCTTCATATGTCAAACCTTTTTTAGACATTTTTCACAACAAAATCACAATGCACAATCATAAACAACCACTTCACTACGTTATAAGTATAGGTTATCTAAGTCAGCTGATTAGAATTCATGTGACGAGCTGCGCAGTGCCTGTGCGCCATGGTGAATATCACTGCTTCATTGAATACCATAACCGGGTCAGTCATGACCCAGTCAACTGTTTTAATGGTACTTTTTGATGGAAATTTATAAATGGCATTATACCTTAGAAAATAGGTGTGGAACATCACTATTGAGGCATTGCTGGATGGACTGCGCTCAGAAAATGTTTTAACAATAATTATTAAAAAAAAAACGATTTCTGGGTCAGATCTGACCCGATCTTGGTATTGCGAGTGTTAAACGCTATTTTAAGACGTTGGGCTTATATATCATATCAGTCTCCTGCATTGTTACCTATTATTTTATTTTTCTTTAAATTTAATCGCTCATTAACCCTCGAGTACACGCGCCAAATTTTGTAACACCACAGCACGCGGCGGTCTCAGGGACCGCATGTAAAAAAAATGTATAGAATCCTTTTTTTTTGTACTAATATACAAGATTATATATTATTCATGTTTAAACAATACTTTGCTGTCATTTTGTTTATAATAATTAGTTGCCAAGTTGGGTTATTTGATAAATAATGAAAAGCTTACATTTTGAAACCTGTTTTTATTTATTGTAGGAAAATAATGGCTACAGTTGTAAAAACTAAACAAAATATTATTCTACATGCACTAAATAAATAATTGAACAGAAAAAAAAAACACATTAAAGGCAATTCAAACTCTAAAATTTATTAGTGTTTTGTGTGGAAATTATTAGTTGTGCTGAATTTCATAGCAGTCAGAACACATAGCATGTACGTGTTCTAGGCATAAATATCGGCTACACCGATTGCAGCGATATTTTGTTTTTCTATATTTTTGTACGGTCACAATAGGAACAGCGCCCTTTTTGTCCATCCTGTCCCTCTACAGGCCCGGCGTTGTCGGCTGGCATATCACACACCTCCCGAATTCTGGTTTTCAAACTTCTTCCAAGACATGACCATGATGCTCGTTCTCTCTGGTAATCGTATGCTAAAGGCATATAAAGTTGCTGGAGAAATTCCCTCCGAATCGTAGTGGAATCTGTATTATTAGCACAAACAATAATAAATGAAATTATTGCAGCTACATTCAGCATGCTGTAGAAAATGACCATTGGCCATCTTCGTGTATTTTAGCACAATTATATTGCGAACACGGTTCGTCAACTACGTCGACACCTCCCTTTGTATCATTATAATCCTCAATCATCTCTGGCTTCAGACTGACCTTCGAAACATTATCATCGCTATGCATCGTTGAGTACCAAAATAATTTTCTGTGGTTTTGGTATAAAGGACACTAAGGTACATTCTTTTTCAAAACCAAACATGCTAGATCCCACTGAACGACCATTATGTTGTACAAATTATGTGGGCAATTGACGTTTATTCTTTTTGATAGTACCGAGCAGTGTAAGGTTTTTGGATTTCAAACTTTTAACAAGATCGAAGCTAGTAAACCAGTTGTCTGTGGTTACATTCCGGTTTGATCCGTAGATATGTTGGCACAAACGTTCTACAACGCTTTTTCCACCGTTGTCACTTTTATATGGGCCACGTTAGTACCATCCTTTCCAATAAAAGATGGGTAGCGACGAGCGATATTATCATATTCATCACCAGAATCATCAGATTCTAATTCATGTTCTGCATCGCTAGAATCACTTCTTTCCTTGACATGATCTATTGCTCCCTCGCTTTCTTCATCATGAAATTCTTCATCTGATTGAACTTCTTGAAAAAGCTGCAGAAGTCGAGCTTGTTGTTTTTCGTAGCTCATTATTATCTAATTGAAATAGTACAAAATTATGAATTTATGGTGAAATGATCAAAAATTCAGTCAAATTACTTTCTTTCACTAAAACACAGTTGAGGAAAAAATAGTTGCACCACAACACGCTGCGGTCTCCCAGACCGCAATTGTTTATAAGCTGCTTATAATACTTACTGCTTCGTTGTAAGTTACAGACTAACCTCTACTAGTGCCTCTTAGAGAAAACTAAAAAGAAGAGCATCGTAGGTGTGTGCGCGTAGAAAATATTTAAAAATTTTGCTCCTTGCGGTCCAGGAGACCGCGCGCGTGTTCTGCAGGGTTAATATTTTCTACTTTCATGTTGTTCTACTTCAACCAGTACAGTTGTCTCGATTGCCTGTTTCGCTTAACTTCTAATCTTCATCTAACAATGTTCCATTCATACATGTAACTAGCGTTTGATATGCTTCCGACTTATTACTTTCAACTATAGCAGTAAATTAGACCTGCACATATTTTATTTATATTTAGTATTTTTTTTGAAGCTCAGCATTATTTTCCGCTTTAGTCTCGCCGCTTTGAGTTTTGTGTTTTAATTGTCCCAGTCTCTACTGAATATTCTTAGTTTGTAGGTTTCTTCTGCTTTTCATACCTTTGCCTATTTTTTGTGTTGTTGTTTTCAAATTCTTTGATGGAGTCTCTCCATACATCTGATTTCTCATTTTTTGCATATATTCATTTTTTTGTCTGTACCACTTGCACTAATTTTAATGCTATCAATTTTCTCGATCCGTTCATCTATAAAATTCGTTCAACAAATTATTTGATATGTAATAGTGTGTTAAAGTAGGATCATATTTTTCTAAAACACTAGGAGGGAAGCATTGTAGTAATACCATCTACTTCGATTGCCATGTTTTCAATATCAAAATCTAACTACAACGTAGATTTAAATTAATTATTAGCATTTGTGCATACCTGTAAATCTCTTCTTCACATTTCATCCACACATTTAGTATTAACTTGTCATTTCTACAATCAGTGTTCTAATTTTTGTAACGTTCATTTGGTTTTCTAGTAAAATTCAAAGAATTCTTTTAATTACAAGCATCATAGGTCAACATTTGTTACCGCGAAATATTATTACTGAAATGTGTTTGGTCTACATCGATTGCTTAGCCGAAAACATTTCCTGGAAACGTGCCCTTGTCGCGGTTCCTTTTGAACAATCTATGGTGGTGCACAATTTTTTTGAGAAATTAGGCAGTCGCCTTGAGGCTCTTGCCGTGTTCACAAGTTATGAGCTAAAATTCGGGGTTGATAATTGATCCCGCGATTTAATTCAAGTTTTACAGTTTACGTCCTACCGTTTTAAAAATATCGTCAAAAGTCGGATTATTGACAAACAGGGATCAATAATATTCTGAGGGAAGGTGTCGTGTTCTCTCTTCGCTTGGTGCTGATAAACATCAACCCCCGCTCAACCCTTTAACGCCATCGCCGTTTCAACCAAAAACTTTGTACCTGTTATTTTCGTTCCTGGCTGTTTAGAACATCGAATGCGCCGGTCCCCGCATGAAAAACCAAATTACGCCACATGGTACAAACCACGTCTTTCGTTTGAGCTGCAGTCATTTTCGTTTGCCCAGGAGCATCCTGTTAAATAAGGAAATGAAAAGGAAACCTTCTTGTGCTTCTTCAACTTTTTCGCCGAATTAAGGTAAAAATTATCTATGTATTACCGTTATTAGTGGAAACTGCTTGCAGTGATTTCCTTCCTTTCTTTAAAGAGCATCGAATTGTGAAAAATATAAACAGAGCGATTTTCATAAAATAAAACAACCTTAAGTCGGTAGTTACCTAATAATTTAATAAATTACTGTATTTATTTTTGTGAACCCGACCCCGCTTCGCAGCTTCGAGAACGGAAGCTATCTCCACGATAGAAAACACAATATATAATATAAAACTGGAACCACTTATAGTATGAAACACGAAATTTTTAGTTTCGGGGGACTGCTTACAAGCGCCGAGCATTAGTCACAGTAGCAGACGACAATTATTCGAGAAAAATTTCTACCAGGCAACAACCTTGAAAGCTTATATTAGATTTCTGCAGCTTATATGAGGGTAGTAGTAACTTTATTCCTAGACTAGCACAATAAAAATTATAGAATTTTACTAACACGAAGAGTATCGGATGTTCATTCAAAGTACTCTGAATTCACCGTAATACAGTTATTGCTGCGCGACTAAAAGTTTTGGAAAACAGACGGCAGTGGTGTCCGAAAAAACTGCTTTTAATTCGCCGATTACAGTATTATATGGTAAATCTTCTACGTCGCGAAATCATTCAGGACAGTTCTCACTTTAGGGAAGAGATGAAAGTTTGCTGGTACTAAGCAAGGTTAATAGAACGGGTGTTTGATATCAATAATGTCGTATTTTATTAGAAACAACTTCACAATCAGTGCAGAATGGAAAGGTGCATTGCCACGTAGCAAGAAAAAGAGCAAGAAATTGCGCTTGCACTCCAGAAATGCGGTATAATAAACACTACATCAATTTAATGTAGAATACATTATCTACAGTTCTTCAGACACAAATTCTTTATGGATCACATACTGCTTATCGAAGAAGGTAATCAGCCTGTATTTACTTTTAAAGTTTTGCAAACGAAACTTTTCTCTCTTCTTCCTGGTGATGTTTTTCCAAACCGTTGCATGCTGTTGCGTTTCGTCCCAGAATCGTATTAGAACATCAATGACTCATAACTCGCCTGAACGAAATATGCACACCACGCTCTTCTCTGTCAGACTCTCTCCCTTTGTTATTCTTAACTAGTTTAGTAATCGATTTGTAAGTGTATGTTCCACCCAGTACTTTGCATATGATTAACACTATAATAGTTTACTCATACAGATTGATACATGCCCAGGTTATATCATAATCTATTTAATATTACGCTGATTAACAGTTTATGCACATGCTATGAAAGGAAAGTTAGTAGTCGTAGTAGATTGGGGGGGAGGGGTTGAGATGCCCAGTAAATAGGTGTTTATTGGCGTTCTTCACTAACCCTTGGTTTCCCCCTAATCATCGCTACTCTCCTGTTCATCCTCCTCCCTATCCTCTTCTTCATCGTACTCTTCTCCCTTACTGAACCTTCCTGGCTTCATGATGAATAACAGGGTATCTGTCCAAGCGAGGGAGTTTAATTTTGTGTTGTGAAGCGTCTCTGAACCGAAGACTTGATGCCTCAATCGCACAGATGCTTCACATTCTCCTAAAACGTGGAATGCAGGTTACTCATGTCTTCCAAATACCTGGGATGTCGATCCTCCTTAACACCTAAAAGATTAATGCTTTCTAAGTTTGTAGTGTCCTCTCAGGACGACTATCAACATGTTTAGAGTCCGTCGGCTTCTCTCCAGTAAGCAGACCGTCTAGATTTTTCCGGTCCGACTATATAAAGTGTTTTGCCCATCTACAGCTGCTGATTCTCTTTCACTGATATTTCAGTTTTGCGTATGCCCATTCAGGTAGTGATATCGTTACCTGCTGCCCTGAAATCTTTAGAAAGGGTTCCGCTCCAAGGTAGGTATTCTAGGCGCCTAGCTAGGCAAGTTCGTCTGCTTTCTTGTTGCCAGGAACCCCGCAGTGCACGGGTACCGAAACCGGTTCTACTTCCGTCAGCCTTGCAAGCTCTTCTAACGCATCTCCACATTCCTGGACGAGGACGAACTTTGCCTAGGTAAGCAGACAGCTTAACCGTTTGACTTCTTCCTAGGATAGCTAACAAGAGAGTGAAATACTTTGACAATGTTTAAGAAACTATTTAATACATCTTGTAGAAGACCTAACGGTAATTATAATCTACTTAAAAAACACTGAAAGATATTAGAAATTATTAACCCATGCCCATCCTAATCCTGCTTAAGAAACAAAACAATATTTATTATTACATTTACAACTTTGTCAAAAATTTAAGATTTTAGTTTTCTCTTCTATAAACTTTTGTTGACGAATTTTCCATTTTAACACTTTGGCAGCGGTAGCAATTTCTCCCATAACGCATATCGTTCTCCATACAAATTGCTCTTCATAATGAGCTTCTCGCCAATATCTAAATATTGTTTACCATCCACAGTATACGGTTCCCAACTTACATTATCTAGTTCGTCAGTAGGTGAGGGAATGGGGTTACTAAAACAAACTATGCTTTATAAATGTATGTAAATGAAAAAACGGAACAGAGTAAAGTTCGAATTCATACCCAGTTCGTGCAAAATTCGCCCACATGGCGGTGAGTTTTTTCGAAACCGCGTATTCTGGATCAGTTTCCTTAAATTTTTCGAATAAAGCCGAAGTGTAGTATAAATACATTAAATCATCATGATTAATGACCCCTAAAATAACCGATTAGTTTGTCTCTGTATAATAAACGGACTGGCGGTATACCATATGGTTTATTTGTTTCTGGGTCGTAAGCATGACTATATCGACCTTGATAAGTGAAACAGAAATAATACACCGGCTCTGGATTTTCAGCTGCCATCAACGTAGCGACTCTATTAATAGAAAACCCTAAAATGCTATCATCATATATCTGAAATTTAAAATATCTATGAGAACCAGTACCAGAAAAGCTATTTTGAAGCTGTTATACGATTATTGCTATGCTGTTTTGTAAATTTCCAGTTATTGAAAAAAGGATTTAAGAAACAGCTGCAAACTATTTAGGGAAACATAAAAATATATATTTCCTGTCTTTATACCATACATATATGAAATAATCGTGTTACAGCAAATAGTTTTACCTTGCCTATTCCTTCTATGGATGATTCAGTCAAAGGTCCGTCACCCACATAAAATTTTCTGAGTTCATGGCTCATATGTCTAGAGTAGTCTGTGTTTCTTTCATAAAGGAAGGCTATTGGAGCAATTTCTTCGAAGTGTTCGTTCATCTCATTCAACAACGTAATGTTTCTCTTTAAATCTAATAATCCTGTTAATAAAAGTGTATATGCAACCATATATTAGTATAACCTACCAAGCGCTCTGAAATCAAATTCTTCAGCTGTGATACCTGTCATCACTGGAACTTTAGCAAACTGTCCACATTTAGCCAATTTGGTAGGATGTTCTGGTAAAAATTGCTCTTGTCCATAATCTGGTTCTATTACTGGATGCCAAATTAATATCGGGTCGATTCCAAATTCCTTATGAAAAATAAAACATAAATCGAATATTTTGGTTGAAACTTTATTAATAAAAGCGACTTTTTGAAACAATATGAAAACGACAAACGTGTAGTACTATGAAAGTTGAAGGTTTTGATTAAGTATAGTAACGTTAAGTAATCTATTTAAATTCCTGCTTTAAAAATTCTTTCTTTTTTCGTACTAATAGATCTTTTTAGTTTCCCTTTAACAAGCTTATGAAATTTGAGGTACAACTTATATTCTGTATTTGAGATGAGGACTGTCATCCACGCAACATTTATTGTAAAATTTTTTGTTGGGATTAAAAATTCCGGTTTACCCATTTTACAGTGTGTCTGATTCATTTTATTTTGATTGAGCGCCATATAGGACGGTTTTCCAAGCATGTCTATGCTCTTCAGGCATTATAACGTTCGTTTAGTTTTGCCGCTCATAAGTCGATTACTATTCTATTATTTCCAAAGGTTAACTTATGGGAGGTCACTTTTTCGGAACTTAAGGGAACGCTGACAAGTATGTTTACTCTGAGTATGCCCATCGAAAACAGTTCTTAGAATCCTTTGTCTGCAGAATGGCTCAAAAATTCCTAAGCTCCCCGAAAGTTCCACGTGGAGGATTGTGTTCTAGAATGATTACGTTTGGTGACAGTTTTTGCAGCCGGGGGAAAGTTAGTCAACCTAAACCTCTGAAGCGGAACACACGTGGTTTAGCCGGAGTTGTTGGCAGCGCCTATGCTAAATTAGGATACTGCATCGCTTTTCTTGTCTGTGAGCAGAATATTTCTCGACTTGTGTCGCATTAAAATATTAGCAGAGTGTTACGCTTTTTTTTAAAAACAATTTAGTGAAATTGTTCTCTCGACCTCTGTCGGATTACAGCCATTAACCCCGTGACTCTTTCCACTAACCAGTTGCAACGTTAAAAGCGCGTACAGCGGCGAATATGTAGTTCCTGACCGCAAGAACACTCGAAATTTCCTGAAGAAAGTCTTAGCGATTGCTGTGTCGCAATTGTGATGTAGCCTTCAGGGGCGTGACTGAGATGTTTGTCTGCTCCTCAAGGACCTAGTAACAACCCAAATTGTGCCTCTCTCTCTACTGCCTACCTGAAGAAAACTAAAGTAAAAATTGTTTATCCTGCTGCTGTGAAAACATTTTACTGGTTTGAAGTGCAAAGCGGCCTTCAGTCGCCAGTTGCCATTATTTGCTAATTGTAAAATGTAATTATTTTTGTAAACGCGAACGTCGCTGGCTGCGTAGATGTGCGTGTTTAGTAAAGTAAATATCGTAAGCCAGTGGCGGCGAGCACTTTGGTTTGGACGTTCCAACTTCCCTTTTGTTCAACTACAGTTATTACCGTTTTGATTGTCTTTTTTGTACTATGTATGTTACCAATTTCAAGCAGTAGAGTTATATTTGCCTTAAAATTCACAATATCTTTTGTTTTTGTGTATTGTATTATACACGAAATTTTCTAGCATTATATACAGGAGGAGGCACAATAAAGGTGAGTTCGATTCCCGTATCTGCTGGTTTTGCGACCCTCCTACGAGAACCTGCATTCAGCTGTAGCCAAGAGGGTGACGCCCGTTAATTTTGGCTTGCCCGTACACAACTACGTTATATTTCCTTTCCTTAAGCGTTTCTCTTGAACCACCCCTACTCCTATAAGTTAAGCCAAAGGCGCGCTTCCATCTTTCCTGCTGCGGTCCGACGGCAAAGCTGGTCTGGCCCTTAACACATTATTGGCTTATTGTACACCATCATTATGAATATATATAACGTATCACACATCGCAGGGTTCTTATCTGTCAGAAGGCACACTTACAAAATTTTCCCCACCAGAAAAATCCCACCGACCTCAACCGGACTCGAACGCGCATCCCTACAGGGTCTATAGGTAAGTGTGCTAACCACTAGGCAATTGAATCCGACGCATTTTACAAAATAGTATACGAAAGGCCTACCACTTTAAATTAACAAAACATTTATACTGAAAAGTGTTGATTTATGGACCCCCATTAAAAGTTCAACAATTTAAAAACATGCCATGTAAAATATCGTCATTTATCTACTTACGAATAATCCTATTATAGAATCGCCCAATTCCTGGGCAGGTATAGTTTTCAAGCAATTAATAATATTGGAAGAGGTATCATCAGGACAACCAACCAACCGTGCTTGTCTTTGAGCTAAACCAAAATCGGGCTGTACAGGCCAATTTCCATAGCTAGATCCACTCGTTGTAATTGCTCTGTGGAAGAGTCCTAAACCAGGTATTGAATATAATGATAATTGTTTATAGTAACTCTATTTTAATGACATAAAAATTCTATCCTAATTCTATTTAGGACGGTTAAATGTTAAATTTAATGATACTTCTCTTACCGAATACTACATATCAAGTCAACTAAGTTTATTTTACCTTGCGACATAGGAGAAACCATATGCATAGTAACGCTAGCTCCCCCTACACTTCCTCCACTAATAGTAACGGAGTCTGGATCTCCCCCAAACGCAGCAATATTTTCTTGCACCCACTTCAATGCCACTACTTGATCTTTAATTCCGTTATTTCCAGGTGCCACTTCATCTTCTGTGTTTAGAAAACCTAAAAAACAGTAAGTTAAACATTAATTTATTAAAGAAATGTCATATATAGAGTGCTAAAGAAACATTTCTCGTATCTCAGAATGCATAAGATGGTGTTTGCAACAACCAAGTAGAGGTATGTATTATATCAACTTCGGAGTACTACAAGAAAGCACATTCGGACTGATGCTGTTCGATCTATATATGTGTATACAATACCACTTAATTCAACAGTGGCGATGTTTGAGGGCGAAAGGGCAATAATTAACGAAAAGCATGGAACTGCCATCTTGCAAACCGAGGCAGTAGTTAACGAAATCATTGAGTGGATTTGTGAATAGTGTTACACCAAATTTTGCCAAATGTGTGGAGAAAATATTTGCTTTTAAACGCATACATGTATACGTAGCGGAGCGGTCAAGTACCTGGAACTCTTTTTAGATACTCAACTGAACAGGGGATTTGACTTTAATAAAAAAATACATCCGAACACGTCAAATTCATTTGCTCGGGGGCATGTAATACAGCTTTTTCCGTTCACCTACCTCCAAACCCAAAATTGGGTTTCACCCAAGAAATATTTAATAGTCGAAGAGGTCCATTTGAAATCTCGAAAAATTTGCTCTACAGTAGTGTTTCATTTTTGAATTCCAAACATTGGGGAAATGCAGTCCAAAGTTGCAGGATAGTAAATGTTCTGGAACATTTATGGAATGATTGGAAAGCATTGGTTGATCATACGTTGCCGTAAATATTTGAATGTTTTTTTACGTCAGCGTCACGCCATATTTCGTAGTCGTGTTTTCTTTGGACATTTAAAATTGTTTATTCGATTTCAGAAAGAGTTGAAATAATTGCGTTTTCTTTCGAAAATAATGAATTTGTTAGAAGAAGCGGTGAATTTTTAACCAGCAACATGCAGATAAGCGTGTGAATCGCAAGTATGTCTTGGAGTTACTGAGAAAATTTCAGGAGATCGGGTCCGTCGCAAATAAAAAGCTGAAAATTCGGTAAGAAATAAATTCAAGGGGTTGAGACACATTGTTGTCTATTCTACGTTGAGTACGAGGCAAATGGCTATTGCAACGCGTGTTAATCAAATCAGTATTAGAAGAATTTTCAAGTTTTATTCCTATAAAATCCATTTGTTACAAGAACTCCATGAAGCCGATTTGAACGTCGTTTACAATTTTGTGATGCTGTAAGTGGACGGGCGATAAATAATCCAAATTTTCTTTTTAAAGTCTATTTTTCCGACGCATGCAATTTTTTGATAAATGGTACAATTAATCGCCATACTTGTCGTTATTAGTCAGATTTAATTCAGTGAATATTTCACGAAATACATGCTCAACACCCCGAAAAATTGAATATTTGCGCTAGCATTTTTGGTTATCCTTTTATTGGCATTTTTTCTTACGTGGCCATTTCAATTTGCAGATATACTTGGAATTGTTACAAGGCAACATTTATTCAATGTTAACTGATATTATAGATAATGATCATTATATAGAAGATCATTTGAAATTCCAATAGAACGGAACTTCCTCCGCATTATGCACTGGTAGGTCGATAGTGTTTAGATCGTAGCTTTCCAGATAAATGGATTGACAGAAAAGGTGCTATTGGATGTCCTGTTAGGTCGCCAGGTTTGTCAATGTTAGATTTCTTTATGTGGAGTCATTTAAAGAGTAACAACGCAACCCAACTCGATTCTTTACAAAGATTTACGACAATCAACGAATGCTGTCTAATCATTCCATAAATGCTTCATAATGTGCAAAAACGTTTTGAATGAAACCTTTATTACTGTGTGGACGCAGGTTGTGCTCATTTCCAACAGTTACTGCTCTGAAGCTTTGGATAGCATTTCCGCGGGAACTAATCCAAAATCCAAAAATAGAAGCACTACTATAGACGATAAAAATAACAACAAATCTGTGAAATAAAATTTTTTAGCGGAAAATATTTTTATATAAACGGTGGTTTCCTAGCGGACCACTGCTGAAGATATCAAACGGTAGTTTGCAGTGTAGTGCAGAACAATCCGCGCTGGTCAGCACCTGGTTAGGTGAACCAATATAGTGGCATAACCAACCGGCCGTTCTTCGGAAGACACACAAAGCCATCGGTCCCGGTTGCCATACGAACATATTTGACGAACACTACCATGTAGTGGAACTTATCCTTCCTGGACTCACCTACTCGTTCTAGGTAATTACTAAGACTAAACAGAAAATCTCCACCTTACCTTATTTTTTTTATTTGTCAAGATTTGCAACTTCTCTTACCTAAAACCCCAAGCCTGTAGTTTATTGTAACTAAAATTAAATTGTCTTCGTCGAGCATATATTCCGGTCCAATCCAATCACTAGAACCGGTAGACGCTGCATAGCCGCCGTAATGAATAACAAAAAGGACAGGCTGTTTTAGATTTTCCCCATTTTCTGGGAGCTAAAAATTCTTTTAATTTAATTTTTAGAGTTGCAAATGAAGATTACTTACTTTTGTGGTGTATACGTTAATAAAAAGGCAATCTTCAGATGTTGGAGTCACTTTTGGCTGAGGACACATGGGACCGTCCTGGGTAGCATCGTACACACCGTCCCATTTGACAACAGGAACTGGTGGCTAGAATAAATAAAATAGAAAATAGTTTCACAAAACGTATGTAATTTCTAAATTTTATTCAAACGTTCTCCAGAACGTCCCAGTTATCATCTATTTTGACTGCGAGAGTATAGATGGTATTAGAAGATATAATATTATTAGTTTAAGGAACTGTTGCATCGATAATATGAACTGCTGTAATCATTCTGACGAGTAATTATTTATATGCAGCTCTCCGAATAAAAGCATGTTTGTTTATTCAAACTGGAAAGGTGGAATATCGTGTTGTCAAATATTATGCTAAAGATACGGATTCCGTATTCCGACTTATAGGAAATTAAGGCAGGGGTACCACAAGGTAGTGTAATGGGGCCAATACTATACCTATAATACACCAACGACATCCCGTCAACCAATGAGATAACAATAGCCATGTTTGTGGACGACAGTGCAATGCTATCGGTAGGCGAAGGAACTGAAGAAACGGCAAAAAGATTACAACAAGCCCCAAACCAGGTGGACAGATGGACAAAACGATGGAGAATAAAACTAAACGAAAGCAAGTCAGTGCATATCAACTTGCATGTCACTGGCACGTAGTCATCCTTCTTGTTCAGCTTTTTATTTGCGACGGACCCGATCTCCTGAAATTTTCTCAGTAATTCCAAGACATACTTGCGTTTCACACGCTTATCTGTATGTTGCTGGTTGAAAAATTCACCGCTTCTTCTAACAAATTCATTATTTTCCAAAGAAAACACAATTATTTCAACTCTTTCTGAAATCGAATAAACAATTTTAAATGTCCAAAGAAAACACGACGACTACGAAATATGGCGTGACGCTGACGTAAAAAAACATTCAAATATTTACGGCAACGTATGATCAACCAATGCTTTCCAATCATTCCAAAAACGTTCTAGAACATTTACTACCCTGCAACTTTGGACTGCATTTCCCTAATGTTTGGAATTAAAAAATGAAACACTACTGTAGAGCAAATTTATCGAGATTTCAAATGGACCTCTTCGACTATTAAAAATTGTTTGGGTGAAACCCAATTTTGGGTTTGGAGGTAGGTGAACGGAAAAAGCTGTATTACATGCAATACTATACCTATAATACACCAACGACATCCCGTCAACCAATGAGATAACAATAGCCATGTTTGTGGACGACAGTGCAATGCTATCGGTAGGCGAAGGAACTGAAGAAACGGCAAAAAGATTACAACAAGCCCCAAACCAGGTGGACAGATGGACAAAACGATGGAGAATAAAACTAAACGAAAGCAAGTCAGTGCATATCAACTTGCATGTCACTGGCACGTAGTCATCCTTCTTGTTCAGCTTTTTATTTGCGACGGACCCGATCTCCTGAAATTTTCTCAGTAATTCCAAGACATACTTGCGTTTCACACGCTTATCTGTATGTTGCTGGTTGAAAAATTCACCGCTTCTTCTAACAAATTCATTATTTTCCAAAGAAAACACAATTATTTCAACTCTTTCTGAAATCGAATAAACAATTTTAAATGTCCAAAGAAAACACGACGACTACGAAATATGGCGTGACGCTGACGTAAAAAAACATTCAAATATTTACGGCAACGTATGATCAACCAATGCTTTCCAATCATTCCAAAAACGTTCTAGAACATTTACTACCCTGCAACTTTGGACTGCATTTCCCTAATGTTTGGAATTAAAAAATGAAACACTACTGTAGAGCAAATTTATCGAGATTTCAAATGGACCTCTTCGACTATTAAAAATTGTTTGGGTGAAACCCAATTTTGGGTTTGGAGGTAGGTGAACGGAAAAAGCTGTATTACATGCAATACTATACCTATAATACACCAACGACATCCCGTCAACCAATGAGATAACAATAGCCATGTTTGTGGACGACAGTGCAATGCTATCGGTAGGCGAAGGAACTGAAGAAACGGCAAAAAGATTACAACAAGCCCCAAACCAGGTGGACAGATGGACAAAACGATGGAGAATAAAACTAAACGAAAGCAAGTCAGTACATATCAACTTGCATGTCACTGGCACGTAGTCATCCTTCTTGTTCAAGAAGGATGACTACGTGCCAGTGACACTCAACCATACCGCGTGCTAATACAGCTCAATGTTTTGGAATGAACTTGGATGCCAAACTACGATGGAAAGAGTATATAAAGAACTAAATGTAAAGTGTACGAAAATGTATTGGCTTCTGGGAAGAAATTCACAACTTGCAAGACATAGCAAGTTACTTCTGTACAATCAAGTTTTAAAACAGTATGGAAATACGGTTGTCAACTTTGGGGATGTGCCAACAAAACTAACATCCAACAATTTAAAATTTAAAAGTGGTGAGAAGTGCTAGTTGCGATGTAACGCCTTATAATTAAAAAATAATGGATGGATTCCGAAATTGCCAATAAATGATGAATACGGGAAATTGTTGTACTAACATGTTGGACAAACTGGACAAAAATATTTGTGGAAAGACCAGATTCAGGGAAGAAAAACGTATGTTCTTAAGGATGCTTTAAGTACCTATCTACGTGTGGTTTCCATCGCAGTACTCAATGAATTGAAGTACCATTAGCTACCATATCCAGCTAATTTATCTGAATTAGCTCTATCTGATTTCCATCTATTCCCAAGAGATTTTGACCAAATGAAGAAATTAAGCAGATTAAAGAGTATACTGAAAGCCTTAAAGAATCGGAGTTTTCTGATGATAGAATGGTTTTGGAACATCGTTGGTACAATTGTATTAGAATTATACGATATTGTATTGAAAATAATAATAATTTCAAAATCCGTTCTTCTGTTTCATTCCACGTACATTTCAAAATGGCCCTTTTACTGAAAATAGTTCCAAAATATAGAACGAGGATTTCTTGGGATATTATATTTTATGACTTAAATAAATCGGTCTGCCTATTAAATACCTTATCCAATTTGTGGGTGACTATAAAATCGAATTCCAATCAAATATTTTAACATTAAAATAGAAGTACTAAATCACAAAATTACCTGAAATCTGAGGTCATCCACAGGAGGTTGAGCGTAACGTATACCTCGAAAGGAATAAATTAACTTCCCACGTACTGTTGTTAAAGTGGACCCTTTAATGTCACCCAATGGTGTAGTTACTATAGGATTACTGCTGCCTGCATTTATAATCTCAATTATCACATGCCAGATTATGCCAAAAGTAATTATTCTTAAACGTTGTCTGGACATTTTTAAGCGAAAATATCTATAAAATATTTTAACAAATTTCGTAGATGATTTGAGATAAGTAACGATAAATACTAAATTACTTTTACATGATTCAAAAACTAAACTCTTACTCGAATTGAAATAAATTTATCGAAATTTTCCCTAAATTGAATCAAATAGCGAAATTTTACTATGAAGACACACTGACTGTAATAGATACTGTCCTTGTTAGATTCCAGTACCACTTTTCGTCGAGTAATCAGTTAGCAGTTATGCCTACAGAAACAAATGGAAAATTAATGGAAGCTCTTATTTTATTTAATAAATAGCTTTATATGTAAAAAATAAAAATATAGCAGAGCCGCAGCAAATAATAGACCACGTAAACTATATTTATACAGGCAATTTAATGAGAATACATTGTTAATCGAATTGCGCTTTGATGTCGAATTAATATCATTATCGTCTTTGCGTGCCCGACTAGCGAATATGAAATTTTCCTGTAAATTGAAGCAAATTATATCATAGATACTAAACTGATTAAGGTATCATGCGAACTAGAAAATATACAAGGGTCAAAGGTACATCAGCGACGATGGGTTTTTTTTAGAATAACATGTGTTTTGAGGGGGTTTCGTCACCTTTCGGTAATAATTTTGGAAATTTGAACCTTTTCACATAGAAGAGGTACCTACTCTTGTTGAATGTCGATATCTTGCACAATTTTTGAGATTTTGCGATGTCAGTGTTCAAAAACATTGGTTAAACGGTTAAAAAGTGTCACAAAAAATGACTGAATTTACCAGAATATCCACCCATTTGATGTTCTTTGGGCTAAGTTATTGCAATTTTCATTACATAATAGGTTTTGGCATCAAAAGCTTATTCAATATTCCAATTTTCGGAATTCTAGCTCAAACGGTTCACACATTATTCTAAAAGGAAACATCCTTGGTGATGCACTTTTAAAGAGTTGTATCTCTCCTAGGAAGCATTTTATACCTGTGTTGATAAAAAGTTGATTTGCATATTTTGATGAAAGGAATAATCACCCAGAATATTTTAAAAAATACCTTGTATAAAAAATACATGCTTTATTTGTATTTATTATTATTATCCTTATATATGGGAGAAACTAATACTTGCCCTTGATGGTTTAGCAACGTAAGAACAACCACCTCAAACCTAACCCCACTAAGACTCAAGTTTGCGCCTCAGTCCTCACGTACCACGCCCGTCGACGCAGCACTAACCAGACGGTTCGCATATCAGGATGTCTAAGGCCGACACCGATCGAGAAAATCTACCCTATAGGTGGTACTGCTCCACTCGCCATCAGGAGATGTGTTGCCTCGGAAGCAGAAAGGAAAAAGCAAACTGCCGACCACAGGCATCCTCTATATGGACACGAGATCCATCGATGCAGACTGAAGTCCCGAAAAAGCTATCTTCAGAAGACAACACCCCTGGAACCTTTATGCGAAAGCCGCCGTCTTTACCTGTGGCGTGAGATGGCGGAACATGGGTGGATAGAGCCAAAGGAGGAGCAAGCTGCTGGTAGCTACCTGAACTACCTAACTTGGAAAATCCTTAATAGATTGAGGACGGGCGTGGCATGCTGCAAAAGTAATCTGAAGAGATGGGATTACAGAGAAGACGATATCTGTGAATGTGGTGCGGCCCAAGATCAACAACATTCGTTTTCAAACCCACACATAAAAGTTTCATGCACAGTGGAAGTTGCTAGTTTAACCAATGACAAGGTCATTCGCGTGGTTGAATATTGGAAAGGGTCTATGTGATTTGTTGATCCGGACATGGAAAGTAAGTAGATTTGTATTTGATAATAACAGAAGTTTTTCAGCATGCTGTCTAATTCTTTTCCTTTGTTTCTGACGGATTAAAGTACAACTTCAAAGAATGACTAAAACTTTAAACGCTAATTGAATGTTGGTCTTTCCCAGAAGGCTAGAACCCTCATATAGACAAATGTGTTGCAAAATCTCTTTGAAACAGTAACAATGTAGTGGCAAGAAAGCCGGGATTCAAGCTATTGCATTCGGTACCTATGCGATCTTTTAATTCATCAAAGTATTGGAATATTTGTATAAATTTTTGATTTTAGATATCCCCAAGCAAAGAAGTCATTGGGCGACAAATCTGCAGAACGCGGGGATTACGGTATATATCTTCCTATCCAACGTCCTGGAAACCTGCGTTTAGATAGGTTCTTATAGCATTCGTGGAATGCCGAGGGGCTCCATCCATCTGAAACCACGGGTCATCGATTTTTAAGTTATCTATTGCCGGAATGACGTTGTTCCTTAATAGCTCTAAAAATTTGGCTGTATTGAGATTACTATCAATAAAATATGGACCGATAAGCTTATTTTCAACTATTCCTAGCCATACGGTAACTTTCCCAGTGTATTGACTGTGAGTTAAGTTTTGTAAATGCCAATTAGTGCAGGACCAATATCTAAGAAATAAGTTTATCAGGATACTGGATAGTGGATAGATGAGGAATTATAATACATACCGAAAATTTTGTGAATTGACTTCTCCATTTATTGTGAAAGTTGCTTCATCACTAAAAACTAACTTATTTAAAATTCATTCATTCATTTAGCAACTTAAAGAAAGTTTCACAAAATATTGTTCTTGTTTCTTTGTCTTCATCGGATAATTGTTGGTGATTAGAAAATTTGTACGATTCATATTTAAATTCTTTTAGTGTTATAAATACCGCGGTTTTAGAAACATAAAATGTGAACTTATTTCTCGTAGTGATACTATAGGGCTTTCTTCAACGTAGCATACAATATTTAATTTCATTTCTTCGGTTAAAGCGTGATTACTTTTAGTTCTTATTTTATGGGAATTTATTACGCATCCCTCTGATTTAAATTTTCTGTTTGTATGGTTCGAATACAAAAAGTAGGTCTTTCTGGATATTTGAGTGAAAATACGTCTCTCGCAGTTCTTAAGCTGTTACTATTCTGATACTATTCTGATATTCTGATGTGAATTTCCACTTTTCCGTCTTTACTGTACATGGTTGTATAAAAATCGCAAGAAGACACTAAATAAAGAGAAATTTTATTTTTTTAACCTTAAACTAATTATATTGTTTTGATCACAGCATGGTTTAGTTGTCTGTATAGTTGGTTGCATACACAATAGACGTAATTAATGCGTTCTTTTTAAAAGTATACATAGGCAATGTATACTAAAAAGAAAAATTCCCTGTTTAAGGACTACAACCATTTGAATGCTAATAATTGCAACACCATGAAAAATAGATTAATATTATCATTATTCATTACACCTTAAATAAAAATGTTAATGCTATTATTTTCCTTAACCACAATATATATTTCAATATTTAAAGCTTATAGTATTATAGAAAATAATAAAAAAAATTATCATTTCTTGCATTTTGGTAATGGAAGTAACTTCTCCCACAAATCATAACGATCTGCGTATAAGTTATCCTTCATAACGAGTTTCTCTCCCATATCTAAATATTGTTTACCATTCACATTATACGGTTCCCAATTTACATTGTCTAGTTCATCAGTAGGTAAAGGTATCGGTTTACTGAAACAAATTATACGTTGTCGATGAAAAGTAAAACGGTAAGTTGATAGTTCAATCCGTACCCTGTTCGTACAAAATTTGCCCATAATGTAGTAGATCTCTTTACGATCGCATATTCAGGATCAGTTTCCTTGATTTTTGGAAACAAAGCGGAAGTGTAGGACAAGTAAATTAGGTCATCAAGATGTACAACTCCTAAAACAAGACAATATTAATAATTTCTTAATAAATATGTACAGAAACAAAAAGCAGGTAATATACCAACTGGTTTGCTTGTTTCAGGGTTGTAAACGTTACTGTAGGGACCTTGATAACTAAAACGGTAATAAAACACCGGTTCTGGGTTTTCTGCTGCCATCAATTTAGCAACTCTGTTAACAGAAAATCCTATAATGCTGTCAGCATATATCTGAAATATAAAACATTTGTTTCTAGTTTTCTTGTAACTATGCAGCAAATCAAATACTTCTACCTTGCCGATTCCTTCTACCGAGGATTCAGTCAAAGACCCATTGCCCAAATACAACTTTCGCAGTTCTTGACTCATATGTTTAGATTTGTCTGTATTTCTTTCATAGAGGATGGAAATTGGGGCGACTTCTTCAAAACGTTCGTCAATTTCCTTCAATAACGTTGCATTCGTCTTCAAACCTGAAAGAATATCATTTTATTCAGCATCGTTCAGTAATTTTTTGTAATCATAACCAACCAAGAGCAAGAAAAGAAAATTCTGCAGTAGAAACACCTGTCAATACTGGAACCTTAGCAAATTGCCCACACTGGACCAATTTTACTGGGTGGTCTGGCAGAAATCGTTCTTGTCCAAAATCTGGTTCGATAACTGGATGCCACACTAATACTGGGTCGTGTCCAAATTCCTGATAAACAGAAATAAAGCTTTATGTTTTTGGTCACTGTGAGTTGAATGACATTGACAGAAGTTTTCAAACTGCGCGCCGTTTTTAAAACAATTGAAACTGAAAATTAACAAATAATTTGTTTTAATAACAAAATAGACAGATTGCGTTTAAGTCGTGTACGTAGAGTTTCTTTGTCGCGTTTTGTAATTGTCAAGATGTTCACCCATGAATAAACGCAGTATATGTACGATGTCTACATTCCCAGAAATAGAAATTCTGTTTTAGCCTCTGAAAATTATGCAAATTTGTAACCATAGTGGCAGATACTCCACCAAAAAATGTTTGCAAGGATTTCCAGAAATTTGTCTGTGGCAAGTTTAGAACGGCGAAGTCCGTATAGAAAAGGTATTATTGCTAATGAAGTGAATGTGCTGGCTCAATTAGCGATTGATCCAGAAAACTTCAGTCGAAGAATTTCTCAAGAGTGTGGTATTGATGATTCATATGTGAGGAACATCATCAAAAGACATAAGTACCATGATTATAAATTCACACCTGCACAAACTCTTCATCCTAGTGATGGTAATAAAAAATGGGAATTTTGATATTGGTTTCGTGAAAAACTGCAGCCAGATCTCCATTTTTCCAGAAAAATACCATGGATTGATGAGTCTTTATTTACAAATTTGGGAATCACTATGCAACAGAATCCCCGTTTAATAAGAGAGACTAAGCCGCAGGTTCGATATTCTTTGAACGTATGGGCTGGTCTTTTAGATAATGCGGTTCTGGGTCCATTTTTTATCGATTAACATTTAGATGACCTGGATATTTGCATTTTAGGCAAACAACTTTAGAAGGTATGTTAGAGAATTGCGATTGGTAACCGTTCAAAAGCAGAAGTAGTACCAGCAAGACGGAGGTGGTCCTCACAACGCCCGCATTTGGCGTCCACGATCGCCATGCTTAACGCCTATGGATTACTTTCTGTGAGGCAATGTAGAAGAGCTGCGTGTACATGCCCAACGGAAAATATCCGTCATCTTCGCCTCAAAATCGAAAATGCCTTCGACTATATTCCGAGGCAGACTATCCAAAAAGCAGTGGACGAAATGAATTTAAGGACTAACCTCTGCATCATAAATATCGTCGCGCACTTTGAACATTTTAAAAAATCATAGTGTTTTTGAATTTGTCTTCTTGTTATTGTTAGACCAATAACAATTATTCATTATTTAAGGAGTTTAAATCACAACTAGCAATACAGCCTATCACTTTAATTATTGTTTTAATTATTTTTCAATGGTAGAGAAGATAATAATTTCTAAAACTATAATTTTTAGATTTTTTCGTGATAAATCGAGAACCAATCAAAATATCCAGGATTTCGTTTTAGATTCTCAATCGCCATAACAAACCACAACTTTTCTCTAATTTAACCAACCTCGTACCTCTTACCGTTCCCGACATGCCAATGATGAGCATAGCAATATTTACCACCCTGTGTAACCATGGTAGCGTTACTAAACATCAACCTCGATCCACTTTCCTAAAAGGGTAGAGAACTGGTTAAACCCAACAGTTAACGCAACTTTAACTGTTGATGTTATCACAAAATCAAAAGTGTATCTGTAACTGCCATTCTCCAAAACAATTTTTCAGTGTGTAATGTAAGAGTTCGGTTGGCGAGAGACATCTCAAGAAATTCTAGGCCCCAATAGGGGCCTCGGTGGAGTAGTGCGTTGCCACTCGAGGTCACGGCGAAATGTGGCTGCTTGGCTGGGGTGTTCGAATCCCGACTGGGGCGACCGCATTGCGGTTAGTTAAGTTTAGGGTGCATCTTGCATGAATGGTTAGTGTGTAGGGGACGCCCGCACCCCTCTGGACTAATGCGAAAGCGGTTCCGGGGAGGGGGGACGGTAGTATGAATGAATGAGAAAAAAAGGTTCGATCTCAATAGTCGAATTTTAACAAATTACTCTTGTGGAAGGCACTAAGACAACTATCAGCGTTACTAACATGTTGATTGTGTTGCCTATATTTGTATAAACCACTTTGAGCATATTGGACTTCATTTGATACACATAATAAGTACAAGTAAACCTCGCAAGATATAAAATATACTTTCCATAGTTCTGAACCCACGTTAAAGTGCATACAGTACGTGAGAAAACTTCGAGGACAAGTGTAAATCAACATAACAGAACATACCAAAATCAAGAAAGAAACCAAATACTTATTTTAATTATATATTCGCCCCATAAAATAAGAAAGAACTCAGATTTTTTTTTAGTTTATCGATGTAACCCAAGAGACACAAATGATATTGTTTTTTATAAACATGAATTATTATTTTGCTAACTTGTCAACTAATTTTGAACAAAACAAAGCAGGAAAATAAATATTGAAAACAGATAATATAATAAATGATATATTTTTTCGGCAAAAATATTTATTACACTTCGTAATGTTAGAATGGTGTTCTAAAAAGAATTTTAGATTTAAAAATATTTTTATTAGAGAATAATATTTGGTAAATATTACCCTGGTACCGCAAAAATCCAGCACTATAAATTAAGAACTAGATGATAAAGTTTAATATAATTCTCAGACAAATGGCATGTCTAAAATGACACGCAGGATAATAGCATCCAAATACATTAGTCGTACAAAGCCTTACAATGCAAAGAACGTCCAATGGGGTTCCCGAATCTCACCACCTGGCAGAGGGAGGGTATTGCTCGAAATCATTCAGCAAAAACAACTTGGATACATATCATACATATCCCGGATCCCCTGGATTTCTTCGTCAGCAAAGGCATCCCAAGAGGATATCTCGATGTAAAACCTAGTCTAGATCTAACATCAGACCATACACCAGTAATCCTTACTGTTAGTGCCACTATTACCGAGAAGATAAAAAATCCATAGCTGTACAACAATAGAACAGACTATGACTTCTTTAGAGTCATCATTAATGAGAAATTAGATCTGAATATCCCACTGAAATCTGCTG
>JABXWE010005172.1:0-59775 GCA_014611495.1 Limonius californicus
CAGGGCCCCAACGTTACTTTGGACACCTCAATTCAACATCAAAATGGAAAACGAAGTCCCCACAACTGTTCACTCACAAATTTCCACTGAAAACACCGTTCCAACACTACACAGAGTACATCGTAGAACACTACGAAAGCTCGGAATATACCTTTTTATGTTATGAGGTTTATATTTATGACATAGAATAGGAATAACCTCTTACATATCATGATTTAGATTACAATTAAGCTAATTAATCTTAAGTTTACACATAATCTGGATTACTAATAGCAAAAACATTATCTTTTCAACATGATCGAAACATTACGTAGTCACAATAAATCATATAGGGTAAATAACACAGCAATATATATATTTATACATTTTCATCTAAAACATTTAAAGCCTAAATCCATTAAAACAATTCAATGCAACTTATGATTTATAGCGCGCCTATTTAAAGCAATTTAAAATAAAAAAATTACTCACTAATGTCGCCCACCTCTGCAAAGCAATAATAATTACTTACGTTGGTGAGTAATTCAAGCGTCTATTATGCCACCGCTTTGTCTTATCAGATTCTTGGCAAAATGCTAATGGTGAGTAGCCCAAAAACGGAAAACCTCCCAGAATTAATTTTTCTATAATTTGTAAATTTAGATGGAGGTACATTAATCCGTCGGCTATGAAAAGAATGCGCGTTAAAATTTCAACAAGAAGCATAATAATCGCGGTCGTATTCGCTGAAATCGTGTGGGAAGTAACAGCAGCCTGCCACCATTGCGTGTATGATCTATTAATAGTATATAAATAGCTATAAATAATCGCAACATAAAACAGCGAATAGCAAAATTAAATTGCGAAATGAACTATTAACAATGAGATTTTAAATCATACGCCTCGAGACAAGACAAGTGGAGGTACTAACAAAGATCATATCTCGCCAGGCTCTGGTTTGTTTTAGCAACCATTAAATTGCATACTAATGAGCATTAAAATAAGTTATCGAGGTGTAGGTAATTTCAGCATATCGTAAGAAAGACAATGTGTGTTGGGGTAGTTCTATATACAATTCTGCCATTCATTCAATCAGGTGTTTGAAATTCATATTTATTTTCTTTATCAAATGAGAAGTATTTTGTATTTCTTGCTAACAACCGAATCGAATTCCTGGAACTTTTACAAATAAAAACCGGCCCACACTATCAGCCCTGCGATGCTCCGTAAATAATATCAGAGTTTAGAACCGTATACAAACTTGAAAATCTGAATTAAATGCAAAAATAATACTCAATCACTGCCAACAAAAAAATATCCACGCGATATCC
Source organism: Limonius californicus (assembly GCA_014611495.1). Lineage (NCBI taxonomy): Eukaryota > Metazoa > Arthropoda > Insecta > Coleoptera > Elateridae > Limonius > Limonius californicus. The sequence continues at coordinate 1,311 of JABXWE010005172.1, forward strand.
AGTTTATGCCATATATTTAGGTAAGCTTAAAGCTGGAAAGATTTAAAAAGATGCATTTTATATGGGAAAAAATTCCAAATGCTGATTTTATTGTCAAAAGTTTAAACATTTAATGACATTTTTTAAAATAATAAACTAACTAAATGTTTTTAGGGAATGATTTTATTTTTGTCATAAATACCACAAATATTATTTTAAATTTATATGATTAGAAATACCAGCACCCTTTTAAAGTTATAGACCGGATATAGAAATTCCAAAGCATCACTGCTTAGCTACTTCGTATAAAACGCCAAAGAAGGAAAAATGATGATTACCTGGTTGCCCTTCATGACTCACCACTGTGCTACATTGCGTTTATGTTCCATTACCTATGGACTAATCATGGATGAATAGATTTTAATAGGTATCGAAGACCGGAATAAAACAGGTCCATATAACAATCCCTGAGGTATCCCATTAACTTCACATTACATAAACCAACAAACCATTACAAACCTTGGAAGAAGCTTATATTTTTTAAAAGCATTGAAAATGTATTTATTTTTATATTTTCAAATATACAGAAAGTAATGATTTGTTGACGTTGTGCTCTTGCACTTTGCAGTTTCAAATAAATACTTCCTCTAAGACTGCTTTTTTTTCTAGTAAAATAACTAAAATAAAGAGACATATTTAAGGAATGAGTGATAATAGAACTCCGGAATACAAACCAAGACGGTGAGAGATGGTAGACCATGCAAAAGATGGCGACAATACTATTGTGAAGACGGAACAAGCAATAAAATGCTTACTCCATGAGGCATTAAGTGAAGAAGAGTAACTAAAATTGCTGGAAATAATGTTTTATATTTTAATATTCTAGCACTTGTTCAAAATAACGTGCCTCAAACATGCCTACGAACGCAGTATAACATTTTTCACTGGTACATAAGTCTAAAATTGACAAAAACACCAGTAATTGTGCCACCCTTCACCACTATGATGATTTTTCCATTACAATCAGAAAATTGCCTCAAACATAGCAGGAAACATATATTTAATGACTATTCAAAGAACACAATAAACTGGCTCTAGTGAAAATCTTTGTAATATTTCTTATTAATAATCCACAATATTTACATATCAGCCTTTTTTTTTCTCATTCATTCCTACTACCCCCTCCCCCCTGAACCGCTTTAGCATTACTTCAGGGGGGTGCGGGCAACTCTTACACACTAACCATTCATGCAACATGCACCCTAAACTTAACTAAGTGAAATATGGTCGCCTCAGTCGGGATTCGAAACCTCGACCAATTGGACCACATTTCGTGTGACCTCGAGTGGCAGCGCGCATCCGCACAGCTCCACCGAGGTCCCTTGTATTATCAGCCTACGGAGATCTTAAAGCGACCTGGCAACCAAAAATTAAGTGTAACCTCTTACTTCGACGCACCGTTATATTCGTTTCCTTATTCGCCACAGGACTTAGGGCCGTCTACCTGAACGCTGGAAGGCCAACTGCAGCCAATATAAATGACAATACGTATAATATACAATAAAATCAATGATCTTTGTCTTGGGATTGTTCTGTGTGTAAGAAAATCACTTAAATCTTTTAATTGGTGTTGTACGCGTTCTGTTGTAAAAGGATGATAGTTTGTAAATAAAGTGAAAATTTTTTAAAAATAAGTTCCACATATGTCGAAAGAGTTAATTAATTTTACGGCATTTTTGTACTACCTTTAGCAATTTTTTTATCATCAGTTCTTAGAATTTTTTCACTGATTTTCAACATATTTCACCCTAGGATATGTTGTCTACTACGTCGCTTATTATCGTAGTTACAGTAATAATGGAAAACGCAGATTTTAGCTCATTTTGAATCACATTAAACTTCATAAATTTCCCTTGTAAAAGTTGGCAAAGCGTTTCTCCACGACAACGAACTTTGTACGTAGATCACTAAAATTCTGGAAAATCATCTGCAAATGCGAAAAAAGCGGGTACTACGGATTTCATCGCCAAACTTTCGGCCATCTCCTAATAAATATTATATTCCTTCCAACAAAGCGGTCAAAAATTGTAAGTCTGCTTCTAAGACTTGGATTGTTAAAGCAAAATAACTAAATCTCCCAGAAAAACTTCCTTACGCTTCAGAATATTTAAACGCAAATTCCTTTCAAAATTATACACCAGAAAAATAATTTATAGAAAGTATAGTACATTTCATCGCCAGTGTAGTCCAGTGGTTAGAGCACTGGGCTTCGATGCGAAAGGTAGGGAATTTAAACCCCCAATTCAATGCCTGACGGGCGGCCTACCCAGTCGCCTTAAATAATTAGGTACCTGCGTTCGAATGACCAAGGGGGAAATAATACCGTTGCAAAATGTGTGAGCTCACCACATCACCACGTGTCATTGATTTGGCACGCGATAGCCGGATGTGAGAGCAAGGATACGAGAGCTCTGATCTTCCGCCTTGCATGCCAAACCCCTTCATGTGGTGTAAGCCTCACTATTATTATAGTACATTTCCATATCTGGCATAAGTCTACACAAGCTAAAAGAATAAATGTCGATAGGGCCACACCTCATGACTCGCCTTCGAGCTGCAATGTTCGTTTTTCCCTACATTCAAAAACGAGATTTTCCCAATCCTTTTTGGATTGCATTTATGTTTAAAGATTTTTTATAATCGACTTCATTTTTTAAACGTTTTGTGCAATGTTTGAAACAGTTGGTTGAAAGTGCGTTACGCACAAACATTCTATCATAATATTCAACTTGTTTGTTAGCTGTCAATATTTTATACGAAAGGCATTAATTCTCGCAGCTTTTTAAAATTCAAATATGTATCAACATTTCCTGTGGAATTTGCGCTGCGCGTCCTTGAATTGATTTTCTAATAAATCCTATTTACAAACAACGTTTAAAACTGACCTATGCAAAGCTGTTGTTGATAAGGCGTTTACGATAAGTTCTCAAATACAGAGTTTTGCATATCGCAAAGGTCGCGAGAGATAACCGTCGGTTTAAGTGGTTTTCTGACGTCACAGCTGCACTTGCGAAGTGCTGATTAGTCTCTGTTTTGTGACAAAACTCTTCCTACGCATCTGAATCATATCAAACCAACATGTGATCGGCTACTGATAATAAATTAATTACTGTACTTTTATATCCGCTGATTTTGGCCGGGAGACGTGATGTCATATTTTAATTAGCGCTGGTTTGAGTGCTGGATGTAATTAATTTAATACCAAAGTGCTCGGAAAGGAAGCTCGAATCCCTGTAATAATTCTATTCGAGACAAAACTACCAGCATACGGAGCTGTAAACAACTTAGCAGCGATAATTAATTACAGTAAACTTTTGCTTTCATAAAGAAATACGTTTAACGTACTTTGGATAGTAAACAAGAACTTGTTCTCTTGTAATTGTCAACAACACGGAAATTATCCTGAGAACATTCAAATTCGCACATAATTGCAAAAGGATTAATCGCCTCAATGCAACCAGTGCGTCAACTGCGGCCATTCTCGTTCAGCTTGCAGAACTTGAATTTGCTCCTTTCTTAGGCGGTGTTTCTGCGCGATCGGCAACATGTAATCTGATTAGCGATTAAAAAGCTCCTGTATATGTAGTAGTAGTAGTAGTAGTGGAATAAATTTTCCTTAACAGGAGACTCGTTTCGCCGATTAGTAATCATTATAAAAGTATTTGCGGTGATCTATTACCGTTGTATAAACTAGAAATATCAGAGAGCGGACGTGGCGAACTGTTAACTTGCCCTGCAAAGATTTATTGGAATCAGAAGCCGTAAACTACGTGTCCGAGGAATTTTCGCCTTTCAGAATATTGGCGGATTTTTGTATCGCTTATCCCTATTATTTTCTGAATGTGTTGATTTTACGGAGATTAAATAGACAACCTAGCTGAATGAAATATTAACCGTAATAGAAGAAGCAAGGGAGAGTATGAGAAACAGCCCGGCAATTTAAATTCACTGTACATAAATAAATCAAAGAACTAAAATGAAGGAACAAAAAGTTAGTTTGTAGAAAATATATTAAAATTTCCCAAAAGACCACTCTGACAATGTTAAACATATTTCAATTCCATATTTATTATTCGGTGATATATCAGAGAAAATTGTTAAAATTATAATCAAAAACTAGTACATTTAAAGTAATTTATAACAACAAAAAACATTTCAACACATTCAACGCAAAAGATAGAACTAACGATTTGTTAAAATCAGGTATTTATAAATTAATATGTTCACAGTGTAATTCTGTATATGTAGGCCAGACAATTAGAAATATTGATACCAGATACAAAGAACACATACGCTCGTACAAATACAAACACCCAGAAAAATCGAACTCTGCTAAACACAATCATGTAATGACATCAAATAATATAATAACATTTTTACACTTCTGTGATGATAAACGTAAATTGGATATACTCGAGGCCTTTCAAATTCGCAAACACATTTTAATGAATGGGGACACCAGCAAGCCTAGGATTTTTATTGGAACCGTTATATTTAAGCTGGCTTGTTAGCTGGTGAACATCCGCAAGTTGAAATAATAACTACCCTAAAATTACTATTTAAATTGCCGAATTCAATCTGTATTACTAACTGGCCCTGCTAGCTCAGAACACAAGCTAGCTTTAATTTTCTAGACTTAGTTGCTGTACGATACCAAAAAAGCTATGATTATTGAAAAGCTAACTCATAGCAAGCTTCAATGAATTCGAACGCTAACCAAACCCAAATACTTCCGTTTCGAAGTAATTTAGAATTATTACTGCAATTAATAAATGTTAACTTCTAGTATTAGCTTAGCTAGCTAACTACAGAAATAAGCTAGCTTGAACGTAGGAGCTGCCTTAAATTTGTAGTCAACTGCGAGTTACAGAATGAAGTACTTCGTGATACGTACAAAACTGCTATTATTGCTGGAAGCGTTGAACTTAATTTAACATCTGTATCAGTTGACAGTTAACTAATATATTCTTTAAAATTATTTAATTGTCTTAGGATAGTAGTAAATCTAGGATTTAAAATCCTGGCTGTCTTTGTCAATTAACACTATAAGTCAGTTGCATTTTGATTTAGGGATTATTGGAGCTAGAACAGTAGAAATGGCAATACTATTATGGAAACTATGTGGAATTTATACCGTCATCATTAGTATACAAGCCGTATACTAGTATGCTTGCCGGAATTGCTGAATAATAACTACCCTACAATTACTATTTAAATTGCCGAATTCAATCGGTATTACTAACTGACTCTGCTAACTCACAATACAAGCTAGCTTTCATTTTATAGACTTAGTTGCTGTATGATACCAAAAAAGCTATGATTATTGAGAAGCTAACTCATAGCAAGCTTCAATGAATTCGAACGCTAACCAAATACTTCCGTTTACAAGTAATTTAGAATTATTACTGCAATTAATAAATGTAACTTCTATTATTAGCTTAGCTAGCTAACTATAGAAATAAGCTAGCTTGAACTTAGGAGCTGCATTAAATTTATAATAAACTGCGAGTTGCCGAATTAAGTACCTCGGGATACGAAAAAAACTACAATTATTGCTGGAAGCGTTGAATTTAATTTACATAACATCTGTATCAGTTTGATAGTTAACTAATATCTTCTTTAAAATTCTTTAATTGTCTTAAAATAGTAGTAAACCTAGGATTTAAAATCCTGACTACCTTTGTCAATTAGCACTATAAGTCAGTTGCATTTTGATTTAGGGATTATTGGAGCTAGAACACTAGAAATTGCAATACTATTATGGAAACTATGTGGAATTTATACCATTATTATTAGTATACAAGTTTGCTTGCCAGAATTGCTGAATAATAACTACCCTACAATTACTATTTAAATTGCCGAATTCAATTTGTATTACTAATTGACTCTGCTAACTCAGTATACAAGCTAGCTTTCATTTTATAGACTTAGTTGCTGTACGATACCAAAAAAGCTATGATTATTGAGAAGCTATCTCATAGCAAGCTTCAATGAATTTGAACGCTAACCAAATACTTCCGTTTACAAGTAATTTAGAATTATTAGTGCAATTAATAAATGTAACTTCTAGTATTAGCTTAGCCAACTAACTACAGAAATAAGCTAGCTTGAACGTAGGAGCTGCCTTAAATTTGTAATCAACTGCGAGTTGCAGAATTAAGTACCTCAGGATATGTACAGAACTACAATTATTGCTGGAGCGTTGCATTTATTTTAACATCTGTGTCAGTTTGATAGTTAACTAATAATAGAAGCTAGCTGCAACCCAGGAGTTTAATTCTTCTTTAATTTTCTTTCTAATTCTCTAATTGTCTTAGGATAATAGTAAACCTAGGATTTAAAATCCTTGATTATCTTAGTTAATTAACACTATAAGTCAGTTAGATTTTGTGAGCAGTTGTATTTCTAATTAAATTTAAGGTTTATTGGAGCTAGAACACTAGCAATGGCAATAGTATTATGGAAACTATGTGGAATTTATACCATCATTATTAGTATACAAGTTTGCTTGCCGGAGTTGCTGGACGATTCAAAATCATTTTCAGTAGTTTGTAGCTGCAGAACGTTTTAACTAGCCAATTCGAAATATAAGCGTATTTGGGTAATTATTCAAGCTTTACTATCTTAATATGTCAGTCGATTAATCCTCAATTACTTAAATTGTTGAATCTAACTTCCATTTTAAATTAGCGAGCTAAGCTAGTGCTAATTTTATAATTTCATTTACTATTCAATCTCGAGCAAATCTACGTGTTTGGAGTTATTCATACAACTATACTTGTTGCGAAAACTAGGGAATTTTTTGATTAGTAATAGTTTAGCTAGTTAACTCAATATAAACTATACATATCTTGAATATATACGCTAAATTGGTAACCAACCCTAAGCGATTTGATAAATATATCTATTATTATTCTAACGAATATTCAGTTGATTAACTGAATAACGCTGAATGTAAGCTAGCTTGGACATAGCAGCCACATTGCTTTATTATTGAACCGTGAGTAATATAGTCGAAATACTAAGTTTGCCTTAGTGGTAACTATTATAGTAGTGATGTAGATTTGAATTATTTATTTTTCTAAAGTTTGTTAACAGATAATACTTAAAAATATTAGTGTAAAATGTGTTTAATCATTTAGCTCAACTTATCACCAAATGCAAGTTAACTTTCGGTTTATCAACGAACTTTTGGCAACACGTTTAGATGCCATTGCGTAAACGACACGTGCTTCAAAAATAACACGAAAATATTAAATCAACGCAGATATAGCCAATCCAATACATAGCAATTTTACGAAAAATTAACAAAATAAATAACATTCAATGTATAAAACTTCGCTACAAAATTCAAGATTAAACATTAATATTAACCATGTTCAATCGCATTTTCTTTCATTAGGGGCTTCTTAGAAACCAATCTAAAGCCAACGGTGGCTACAAAAAGTGTTTCCATTTTAAACAGCTTCTCATAATTACGGAAAACGATTGCTTCTGGGAAATTTCTTCGCTGGTCGCAATTAAGCGTGCAACTGCAACACTTAATTACTGGATTTCAGTAAACGATAGTAAAAGCAGTATAAGTACGAAGAATTTATTTATGAGGAATCCGCCATTTTTACATTTTCATTACCGGCCAGCGTCTTCCACAAAGGCACAAATGCCGCAATAAATCATTATCGTTATCAATCACCTGCCGATTTAAACCGTTGCATGAAAACTTCTGGAAGCGATAATTATCAATCGGAACCAGGGGGCCAAAGCGATCTCAAGTTTTCAGAAGCGCGAAATTAGAATTCAGCCGGAGGTCTTCAGTATTAAATTTCTCCTAATTTTAATTTTTCATGCAAATTCGGTAGGTAGGTTGCTTCGAAATCGGCGTTTCATTATGCGGAATTCACTGCAGGCGGCGCCGTTTATACTCTGAAAGAATTAAATTATTCGACGATTGAGAAATTTAGAGGACAACCTGAAATATTTCAGATTCAGAACATTTTTGAATTATCTTGCGAATGCTCTCGATGTTCTAATTATTCGAAGATTTTGCAGGTTCCCATCATTCAAGAGATAATTCGCCGACTCGCTAATCATAATAAGTCGCGTTTGAAAAAAATTGAAAGCTCTTATCACCTCCATTGAAAACAATTCCAAGTATTTTCGCTGGATTTGATAACACTCGGCATGCGTGTATCTGCCCGGGATGTTTCATCGGCACGTTGATAATTGCCGTTTAATTTACTACGTGTTACAATTAATCACGCCACTTTTTATCGTGAATTAAACTTTGAAATACGCCAAGCATGCATGTGCAGTTTGACTACAAAGATTTATCTACCAGGGACGATAAAAGGATTCTAACATAGGTGTTAGAATAATCAGCTAATTTATCGAATTTGTTTATGACACATACTGAAACTAATTACTAAAGCTGTACTTTTGCACTGGCATATTTATAAATCATGGTTAAGGAATGGAATATACGATAAGACTATCAACTGATAGGTAAATAGAAATAGTAATTATGCCATGCCAATGGAAATTTTTTAAAAAGTAAAGTGGGAATCATAATTTATCCCGTAAAATAATAACACATTCAAACCGCTTTTAAAGGCACAAAAATGTGTAATGATATTATACAATTAACAAAAGATTTCTAAGACTAAAGGAAGAAAAAGGGTTGGAAAGCACATCTATGTATAAAAAGATCTAGAGTTAGGAAAAACAACTGTCAGAAACCAAGTCGTGTAATTGGGAAACACGTTTTCCATAAACATAACTTTTCGGAAAATGATTTTCTAATAGGTACTATTGAAAAACAAACAAAATATCTGTCTGTCTGTCTGGCGGATAAATTTAAGTTCATACACAAAAAAAAGTTGACATTTAATTACAGTGCACCAAAATATTCTTTGAAATGTTTTGAAAAAGTGGTATAGAAATACCCTTCCTGCACACATAAATCTACCCAAAACAGTTTCAAAACTGAAAAGCATCATCTCTGTTCGGTTTGAAGATGGTGAAGCTCCAAAACAAGAGGCACGCGCAGAAAAAAACCACAGAATTTCCTACCCAAAAATTACAAAAATGTAAAACATTTTCTCGCAATGTAAGTCTTAAGTAAATCATTTTTTGATAACCACCAATAAAAACTATCTTATGATAAATTCATATGGAATAATTTTGAATTTAAGCAAAACAATTTTAGGATAATATCAGTAAAAAGTTGGCAAATCTATTCCGTTCAAAAAATATATAGAGTTGCAATTATATTTCTTGAAATCAAAATCAAATTTATTAAAGGGAAATATCAAAATGCGATTTTTCTGGAAATAGCAAAATTTGCAATCCTCCAGAAGGCACACTTTAAATGAAACAATTTTGTAAATAATATTTCAAAAACCTCCCTTGAAATCTTACACAAACCGAAAATCTAAATTTTCAGAAAACATTTTTACTAAAAGGGAGACTGATATAAGTCACAGTAAAAAATTGTCGGAAAACAACTACCAGAAGCATATTTTCCATCATTTAGCCAGATCATCCAGCTTCAATAAAAAGAAAAAATGAATAGACTTGCTCAAAAACATTACTAAATTAAAAAGCGTTCGGGAAACATACAAGATAAGTAACATGACTGTTACATGAATACAAAGAAAAATCCATACGAAACTTTTCAGTGTTTACTGCTTATACTCTAAAACGCAAAATCATATACATTTAAATTCATCATTTGAATACAATTTACTGAAATAAAACAATGCAAAATATAACATTTATTTTATAGTATATCTCATAATATACAGGGTGTCAGTTTGAAAACGTACAATGTGTTACATTTCTGGAAATATAAAAAAGATATTAAACATTTCTAGAAACCGTTTCTACAAAATGGTAACCTCCCCATTCAAACCCTCTCTAGATATGCCAACAAAAAAAATTGAACTGGTTACACCTACCTTGTGATACCTCATTGCAAAGCTCTTATAAAATGCTATTCAATGGTATCAAACATTTTTTAACTGAACATTAGTACTGGAATAAAAACATTTTACTTTAAAAACGAGGCTGCTATTTCTGAAATTCAAATGAGCCAAAGATTTTTCATGTATAATTACGAGTTACTTACTAATCCAACTGTTCCATTTTTATGGCCATGTTAGATACATGTTTACAACCATATTAGAATAACGAGATTTGTAAAACATCTTGAATATTGAAATTTCTGTAGAAATCAATCTGCATTCTTGAACAACTCCAAAATTCAAGCCTTGCACGCCGATTACAGGAATTAAAATTCAAAGTGTAGGTAAGTAGCCAAACTCCGGAGACCCCTTCATTCTTAGTCGTAAATGAAAACAAATCCCAACAACTTATGAATATTAAACAAACAGAGCCCACTTACAAAGTCAAATCTCATCAGCAACAACATAAACACATCGCGAGCGTGTCAGACGACGGCGCGGCAGGGGCGGAACAATGGGGGGAGGCTGCCCAGGTGGGTCATCGAGAGTGGGTGGCGGTGATGGGTTTGGTCGAGTTTCGAGGGTAAAAAACAAACAAAGCATGCGGGAGTGAGGAACGGGAAGTTGAAACGGAATAGGTAGGTCGTGTAGGTGGCTCCTATGGAAATGATTTATGGACGATTGTCACGTTGGGACTCTCTGATTTTTGTGATCCAAAACTTTACATACATAAATAATTAATTCAAAAAATTGTGTGTAATCGTAAACTTGACACAGTGAAAAAGATTATTATGTTTTTCTTTGATATTAATACTCATTTATTTTCTATACCAAAAGTTTGTGCAAAATGTCGGCGATACGTCCGACACCATTAAATATAATGATATTTAAAAGCTAGAAGTTTACTAAAAACCCACGGATCTAACCTTTTCGAAAAAACATCGAAAACTAAAATGGAAATTTTCTTTGTACTTTGTAATAGCTGTAAATTTGAAACTGCGATAATACGTATCCATTTTACCTTCTTACAAAGCAAGTACTTTTTTTGTGAACTCTCCAAGCGGCACAATTAATGCAGTACATGCCGCCATTTCTAAAAAGTTCGATTATGGTCCTTTTATTCAACAACTGGTAACGTGTTTGACATGAACTTTGAAATACATATTTGAAAGGAGTTATAGTGCATACAATATTTTACAAATAATTAACAGTAAATAATCGAGTATTTCCAAAATTATTAAGTGTTATAAAATATTTCTCGACAATGATTCAACAATTAAATTTTCTTAGGTGATATAGGTCTGAAAACTGTTTTCAAATTAGTTACGCTGTTCGCCTGGGGTGCCTTCCAGGAATTATTGAAAATGTTTAGATTTCTGTCACAAACACCCTGTTTTGACGAAATTAAAAATGCCAAGATAAGTTTGAAAAAAAAAGTTCTGCATGTTTTAACATAAACTACTTGGACATTTCAAAATGAAGTGTAATTGGACATCTTGGTTCTTGTGGAAATCATCAAATTCACGTACCTATTGGTATTTTGATAAACGCAGGGCTAGTACGCATTGTAACCTGATAGAAGGTCAGAATTTTGATACAAATATACGAGGCTGTTTCAAATGAAATCCGGATTGTGCCTTTAACTAAATTAAATACATTCCCTATTACCAATAATGAAAACAATGACTTAGTTCACACATTAAGGGAGGACATGATTTGATTATTAAGTGTTTGGAAACACAAGAAAAATTTAATTTCTCAGTTGACAGCTATGGCGTCACTTCAAAGTTGCACCACCGAAGAAATGCGTTCTGTGATAAGATTTTTAACTATAGAAGGAGTGAATTCTTCTTAAATTCATTCAAGAATGCTTACGGTGTACGGAAGTAGCTGTTTAGCTGGTTCGAGTGTGTTTGAATGGGTAAAAAAGTTTAAAAGCAGCACCGAAACTGTGAAAGATGCACCACAACCAGGACAAGCAAACCGTGTAATTACTGGAAAGAACACTACAACTCTGCAGGAGCTCATTTTACAAAACAGACGCATAAAACTAAAAGAAATTGCTTCAAAAATTAATGTGAGTATCGGTTCTACACATAATATTGTTTTTGAGCAGTTGAAATACAGAAAAGTTTGTACGAAATGTGTACCTAGGCAATTAACGCCTGCACTTAAACAAAGAAGGATTGAAGCTTGTACTGTTCTTATGTTACGTTATGAAAAAGAGGGAGCTGCCTTTTTAAATCGTATAGTGACTGGTGATGAATCCTGGGTCACCATTTTCAGCCAGAATGTAAGCAATCATCAAAAGAATGGCGGCAGTCGGCATTACCAAAATCCAAAAAATTTAAAGCTGCTCCATCGGCTGGAAAGGTAATGTTGACTGTGTTTTGGGATAAGAAAAGTACTTGTAGAAGGTTACAAGATGAAGGGTACCACACTCAATAGTGCAGCCTATTAAAAGATAAACTGAAGCCAGCTATAAGGACAGAACGACGCGGATTTCTGTCAAAAGGTGTTTTCCTCCAACACGACAATGCTCGATCGCATAGCTCGATGGAAACCCAGGCAGTAATACAAAAACTTAGATTTGGAGTTATTGAACATCCTCCGTATTCTACCGATCTAGCGCACCAAGCGATTACCATATGTTTGGAGCACTTAAAAGGGATTTAGGTGGGCTGCATTTTCCGGATGATGAGAACGTGAAAAATGCGGTGCATGAGTGGTTGCGCACAAAACCAAAATAATTCTTCTCCGATGGAATAGAGGCTTTGGTTGACAGATGGAAAAGGTGTATTGAAAGGCAGGGGGGCTATATAGAAAAGTGATAACATTTTTTTGGCAATTCAGTTATTAAATAAACAAATATAATCACAATCCGGATTTCATTTGAAACAGCCTCGTAGCTTTATAAAATAGCATATTCTTATACCAGGTGGGGAGAAAACACGCTCAGTTTAAAAAGCTTTACACTTGGTACAGACAATAATAACTTTAAATTTTTGGGAGGCCTGAAAAATAGAATAAGGAGACAGTGCTGCTGAAATTTATAACAAAAAAAAACAACTATTTAACAATATAAAATTACAGTTAAATATAACTAAACATGTTTGCAACAATTATTTAAAAATGCTGTATTGGTTTTCAAACCGTGTAGTATTAAACCTTGGCTTAAACTGTCATAATTCTATTTAACCACAGTTTACGATTTGTAAAACTTGAACAAAATTGTCTTTTGCAATGCATTTCAAATAGAGTAATCCAATGGATTTCCGTCTGCTTCGACAAATGATAGCACAATGCTTTTTACAAATTCCGGGTTTTATTGTTCAGGGACGCTGCCTTTCAGAAGAATGTACCTAATCGTTGTCCGAATACAAGCCGCAAATTTTGGTAGAAGTCAACTTGTAAATAAAAGACGCCATTTTTGGTATTTGTTTTTACAACTTAAAAAAAGGCAATTTTTGCGTTACAACAGCTTCACTTAAAATTAAACCGACGTCTGTATATTTTATAACAGCTGTTAACACTATGAACTGACAATCTTTGATTCCGAAATACTGTTAACAATGCGTTATCCTTGTCAGTTTTTCTTCACAAAACATGTTGAATGCAAGCCATATCTCCTTTCATTCTACTCTTTCATTTGACAGCTGAGTCTATTTCATCTAAGGCTTCTTTCTTGATATAAACTTGTTTCTGATTTTTGAAGATAAAAAGGCATTAGTTGAAACTTCTCCTAATACCACCTAAACGTTTAAGTTGATATACGAGGTTTGTAAATTAAGTAATGAGGCTGGTAGCGTAGCGTTCGATCTGGCAACACTGCGGACGCGGGAGTGGAAGGGGCGGCAGGTAAACATGCGAATACGCCTTCAGCACGAGTTTGAACTCGCTAGAGTCATTTGGTTGTCCATAGCGATTTTTTTCGTGAACGTTTTTTCTAGTGCGTTCTGAAAATGAGTAACATCAATTTCGAGCAATGGTGTGCTATCAGGTTTTGCTTCAGACTTGGGCACAGTGCAACGGAAACTTTCGCAAAACATCGGCCGGCCTACGGAGACAGTGTTTTGACAAAGGCCCAGGTTTTTCGGTGGTTTAGTCGATTGAAGATGAACCTCGTAGCGGAAAGCCATCATTTTCAAGAATCGATGAAATTGTCGACAGAGTCCGGAATCTTGTGGGTTCAGATTGTCGGTTGACAGTCAGTAAGAGCGGGGAAGAGTTGAGTTTGACTCACACCGGGGCCTACGTTATACCTTACCTTAAGGTATAACGTAGGCCCCGCTCACACCACCGTTCATCAGATTTTGACCAATGAATTGGGGATGAGAACAACGTGCGCTTACATAATTCCAAAAATCTTTCGCAGGACCAAAAGGACATCAGGAGGGAAAGGTGCCTTGATTTTTTGGAATCGATTGAAAATGATCCCCATTGTCTGGAACGTGTCATTACTGGTGACGAGTCTTGGGTGTTTGAGTATGACCCGGAACCCAGCGCCAGAGCATGAAATGGCACGCTTCAACCTCGTCAAGGCCAAAAAACAGCAAGAATGAGCAAGTCGAAGATCAAATGCATGCTGATTTGTTTTTTTGATGGTCAGGGAATCATTCACAAAGAGTTTGTGCCTTAAGGCCAAATGGTTAATCAACACTTTTACAGAGAGGTTCTTGAAATACTCCGAAAAGGGGTCATGGGTGTGAGACCAAACATCAAGACCAACTGGGTCATCAAGACAATGCGCCTTTTCACACAGCAGTTTCAATAAACGATTTTGTAGCCGGTGAGAACATTCCTGTGGCTCCTCTGTCTCCTTATTCTTCCGACTTGAGTCCTTGTGACTTTTTCCACTTCCCGACGTCATTTTGGAACACTGGAAAACATTCAAACGGTTATAACCGTCCAGCTGAAGGCTATTCCAGTATCCGAGTTCCAACACTGCTATGAGGAGTGGAAGAACCGTCTCCAGCGCTGTGTGACTTCTCAGGGCAGTTACTTTGAAGGAGACAATGTTGAATTGTAATTTTATTCGTATAAAAAAATAAAAAAAAAATCAGTCCCATTAATTAATTTACACACCTCGTATGCACGCAAATAGAAAATCATGAGCTGTCAAACAAAATGAATTTTTCCTGCTCCACCTACGATATGCTAAGATTCATTTATTTTTAATACCGTTACTAAAGCTTAATACCGTGCTCACCACATCAACTCGTAAAAATGTCTTGTTTTTACGCCAAGAAACTTCTACCGCGGTTTTCTTTTTATATGTACTATTCACACGAAGGTTCACAGGAAATGGGTTTTATTACATACACAAGTGGTAACAAAACGGAAAACAAGTTTTAAAAGTCAACATTCCCTAATTATGCGAAGAAATTATAACAAATTATTCTAATTAAACGCCACGAATTAAACTTGAACCAAAAGGAAGTGAAACCGGGGGCGACATCTGCAAAAGTTGTACAATTTTCACCCTTGATTGCATCCTCAATTAAGAGTTTTACGAAGAGCGAACCGCACAATCTGCTCAATTGCGCTAGTAATGAGAGTTGTAGGGGATTCAAAAAGAAATAAAGAGGAAACAAAAAGAAATAAAAGGAAGCACGACCAAAAAAACTTGTGAAATGGGAGTCCGTTAAATTGAACGGAGCGCACAACAGAAGAACGGAGTTGACGTACGTTTTCAGTCCGATTAATTCTATCGGGAATTGTTAGGAGAATTGGCTACTTGTTGCGCCTGGCATTCTTTAACATTTTGCCCTTATTTTAATGAAATTTTATACCAATTTCTTCGGGATTTCGGAACAACGGTTTACGTTTCTCTTTATTACACCACCATTTAAACGTTTTCTACCGGTAAAACAGCTTAAAACGCAAGCAATTTCCGATGACAATTTAATAAAGCTTAATAAAAGAGGTCCATGTAAAGTGTCATGAGACACCCCATTATCGCCCTTATTATTTTTTACTTATTAGAAACACTGATAAGTAAAATAATCATTTTAATGAAGTGTACTAAAATCAACACATATAGATAAACGTGTAACACCCTCATCTTATATTTAACCTTACATTTTTAGATTAATTTGTTACAAACAATAGGTTGCTAAACGAATGGAAGATTTTATGGAAGGATTTTATTTGATCTTAGCTTGTGGACAGTACATAGATGATGGAACCCATAGTTGCAAGCAAAACGAACTGTTATATATAATTACAAACTTACAGGACATTAATGTAGAATTATATGTCAATTGGAGTAGTGGCCAGCAGATTAGACTTTTACGATGGAGGTCCGGGGTTAAATTCCCAGTCGGACATTTAACGCCCTCGCAAAGCAATCACAAATCTTGTCTAGAACTGTTTATACTTCCCGTGGTTCGGAGGCCGCGTTAAGCTGTAGGTCCACTACGTTTGTGGTATTTTAAAACGCGCAACACGGGGATAGAAGAAAAGATCGCTACGTCTCGTAAGAAACAAAGCATTAAAAGAAAAGATACAAGCCAAATCAGATTGTGATTGTGCTGCCTACATCACGTCTATATAATTAAAGATGCAATAAGACAGGGGAATATAAGTACACCTATGCTAATTAATCTATTAAATAACAATAGAAAAAAAAGTTATCAGTTACCAGTATTAATGCTTTTATACTTAACCTTGAGATTATAAATTCAGTAAATGGTTTTTGCTGCATGTAATAAAGTTAGCACAACATTTATTAAAAACCTTAGTATTCCATTGTTATAACTTTACTAATAAATTACTTTAATATAATATGACAGTCATATATTGTATAACATGTGATCCAAAAGTATTCAAATTGGGGCTATGAACATTTTATGTGTGTTTGAGATTGAACTATAAACAGATCCAATTTAAACAACTGTCAAATTAAAATAATTTATTCACCTGTCAAAATTTGTTTAATCTGGTGGTTGTAATTTGTTTGCTATTGAAAATGCGTTTTATTACGACGAGATTCGCTTTGAGGTTAAGTTTGCTTGTGTTAACAATAGAAACAAAAACACACGGTGCGACCGGTACGTAATGTGACAGTTACTACATGCCTTGTAGCACTCACAGCCATTCCTAATTTGAAAACTTTTTGATCGTTTGTTACTTACACACAGTTCCCAGAAATGCTTGTTTCAAATGCAAGATTTAGTCATTCCACGTTTTAAAATATAATAATCATTTAAATTATTTATCGTTGCACGCAGAAATCGCGTTTTTATTAGTTTATTGATTAACCTAATAATACAAAATCAAAAAACCAACCCGTGATACGTTACATAACACTTACTTGATACAGTGTGTAAAAAAAAATAAATAATTACACAACTCTAACATGAGAAAATTATGGTTTATGGTGGTCATTGATTTCAATATAATAAGGCTTTGTATAATCACATCCTACAAAACAGATCCATACAAAACCCATATCATACCCCAAATCTTAAGTTAATATTAAAAATATACACTTACAGATCCTAACATGAACAACATATCCATTTAAAGTATGGTGGTCATTGATAATATATGCTTTTGTATGATCGTACAAAGTTTGGCAATTTAATTCTTGGATTAACCTTGCATAACTGGTGTTACGTGAAATTGAACTAAAAGTAAAGCAGCAATAGTTCACAGTCTTATCTATACAGGGTGGTCCAGCGAGGATGAAACAGCTGTTAGTTTCTGTGCAGGCCGCTAGCGCGTACATCGTTTTTCTGCCAATCATTATGGAGCAACGACTGAATGTTACTGTAAGGTTAAAGCGTTACGCCGAATGAATAGAGAAGGGAAATTATGAATACCAAAAAACGAAAACTGCAATACTTCGGCCATCTGATAATGGGAAAAAATATTTTGTATTATAATTGATTATATAAGTAAAAATCGAGGGCAAAGCACCGGAAAGAATAGACTGGGGAACCCCAGAGAGTGGTTTATTCAGAGTAGCGGAATCCAAAATAAAAATTGCCTTGATGACCGCTACCCTCCGGTAGCAACACAAGCACAAGAAGAGGAAGGAATAGGACAAAAAGTGGTAGAGAACAATTTAATATTCACAAAAAAAATCAGGCCATCTAACGTTCCCTCTGGTAAGCCATTCACGACCCTCCGCTATGTATCAGTACTTCTACAATTTCGCAACAATTATAAATTAGTACCAGATTATGAAGAGGTTATTAAAAAATCCACATAGCAAAAGCGACTATTCTGTGAAAGTTGAAATTCAGCGATTCTGCCCCAAGTTGCAGTTGAATGGCGTGCGAAGGCGTGCAGAAATTTGAAAGATGCACTCGCTTATCGCCGGAAATTAGCGCAGCGTCGTCGTTCTAAAGAAACTGATCAACTTCGTAACTTACGAGACATTTATTACGGCGACCTCGCGTACTAAATCACCACTTCTTCCTTTGGGGTGCACATTACAGCCCCTTACGTAAAAATTACTCGAAATTAATTTTCGTCGCCACTATTTATAGCGCTGGGCTGTTTTATTTATTATGTCATTATCTTCCCGGGCTCTTCTCTGTACATGTAACAGGAGTTATAACGCTAGTTTTAACGCGACGGCTGCTTAATGGGATGAAGGAACATAAACGTCATAATTCCTAAATTAGTTTTTATGTTATTTGCTGCAAGAACTTGCAGTTGTAGCATTGTAATAGCGTAAAATTTCTAGAAATTTAAATAAAAGTTTAGGGCACGAAATAGAAATAAAATTTCCCAGAACTGCAACATTTTATTGTTTAATAATTTAATATTAAGACAACTAAATGTTTGTTGATTGATGTATAAAACGTAGTGATCAAATTATCCTAAACGCATTATTGTGAAAGCCATCTTTAATATTTTAAAATTATGACTTGATTTTCTATAAAAGTTTACCACTTTAAGGGCTCCCAATTGCAGAAAAGTAACTCTTTGTTACTTATTACCTAAAAATTGTTAAATATGTAATTAAAGCTCTCTGCAAATTAAGAATTTCGAAACTTTACTTGCTTTAAAAAGGCACTTTTACATTTTTTCAACTTTGAAGCGGATTTTATAAATAAACTTTTTAAAACCGAAGACCTTCTACATCGTTCCATGCAAAAACTACTAAAATTTATAAAGCTTGAGATGGTCTACAAAAAATTATTTGAAAATGGTGGTTACCCGCTGCTAACAAGTCTTTGTTTTCTTGAAATCTTTCGAACGTAACTTGCTGTCATAAATTAGTTTATAAAGTCAAGAGAATATATAAAAGACACTTTTTGAAATCATAGGAGCTCCACCGAAGGTTCTCGAAATTTTATAACTTTAAACTTTCGAATTGACTCTAAAACTAAAGTTCTGCTGCAGATATTCTTAGAGGAACTAGCAAACATATGGTTGCAAAATAGATTATTGAGGATTGCCTTCTTCTTAAAAGATGGTTTTGACAATTATTAAAGTTTAATATTACTTATTAATTTAAATAATTACGATTTCTCCTATAATGCTGTTTATAGAATAATCCTAATATATAACTTTATGGATGTTAAGAAAGTCTACAAAAAGGCTTCTTGAGATTTTAATTAGTTGAATTAAGGTTTTTCTTACAATACCGCAGAAATAAGTTTATGGGACATGTGACTTACTGTTACAGATTAATTTACAAATGTGAACTTTTTATAAAAGCTATTAAAACGTTAGAGAGTAATACTTTAGGTTTAGAGGGTTTAAAAGATTGATTTCAGATTGTATTCGACCATGAGAGACGTGTTTGAAGTTTTGAAAATTTTAAAGACAAATTCAACTTTAAATGTTAGTTCCTTATATAGTTCTTACAGAACTACTTATAAAGCTTGCAGAGGTTTACAAAATACAATACTTACCTTCGTCTATTCACTTTAGAAAGGCCCTTTAACGACTGTTGTAAATTTTAAAACAAATCTCTTAAGACTTATAGAGAGGTAGTCCGTGAAATAGAGAAATTTTCAATTTTCCACTACAATAAAAAATCCTTAAAATATTTTTTGTCAGTTATAAACTATTAATAGATCCAGTTTGTTTACCTTAAAAGATCTACAAAACATGCTTTTCAACTTTAGAGAGACACTTTTAACATTTAGGTTATCCCCTTCCGGGACTTGTAAAATTAGTAAGCTTGAAATGGTCTACAAAATACAATATTTGCGTGTTCTATATGCTTTAGAAAGACGATTTTGCAATGTTTATATATTTTAAAAATGAATCCTTTAAACATTAAGCTTCCTTATAAAATTAGCCTTAAGATTACATGGTTCTTCTATTGAAAAAGTCTATTTAGCTTAACAGGTTATATATTTTTAGAGATTGCTCTAATAGAAAAACAAATACTTTACCAATAAATTTTAAAAGTTAGAGTTCTTGTAGTTTCTCTAATACAAACTATTAATAAAACCAGTTGAAAAGGGTCCAAATCTCGAAGGGGTGTGCAAAATGGACTTTTCAAGGCTGTGAGAAACCAGTCATGAAATTTGTAAAAAAATACAAAATCAATTTTAAGAATTACCTTTAAAAAGTAAGATATTTTTACAAATACTATTAAAAATGTGCTAATTAAGCTAAAGAAGATCTACAAAACAGACAATTAGGGATTTTTCAGTGGTTCAAGACGGTACAGATCCGTATTTTAAGGGCAATAAAATTATTTTCCAACATCCACAATATTGCATTTGCTTCAATTTCTAAATACGGAATATTCAGGTCTGCAAACTTCTTTTATCCGAGTCCAACGTTCGGAAAATGCAACAGCATCATTATTTTTCCCGCACATATCGCAGCATTAACGCCACAGGTTGCATTTGCTCCCTCGTTATTATTTTATGGAAAATCGACGTTCTTCGGCAACGGGCCACGAGTGTTCCAAGAATAAATTTTCCAGAACACAGTGGTTAGAAGCGGGTCATTAGTTCCACAGTTCGTTGCACAACGGAGTAAAAATACCGCGACCAATGCACGCATCCATCCATCAACCGCGCGTCTTAAATACAGATTTAGTTTCACGCCCATGTGCTCTGTCTCGCTTGTTTTCTCCTTGCAACTACATACAAATCTCCAGCAGTAGTTGGAAGAGATACTCGGATACCACTTGCTCTTTTATTATTTTTTAAAAGCTTCATTTAGTTTGTGTTACCTGACTGCTTTGGCGTTTCGTAACTTCAATATTTTTGTACGCATCATTACATGGGCGTTTCTTATATTAGAAAAATCTGCCAGTCAGTGTTTACAACGTATCAAATTTTACTTCTGTTTATTTACCAATTTAATCATTAATATAATAATAATTGAAAGTTTTTTCTCTAATGTGTATACATAATTGAAACGGATTTTCACCAATACGTATGCACACTTTGAAACGATTTTTCACTAATGTGTTTGTAACTAATTTAAAAGGCTTTTCTGATACTTGTATGTAATTAAATCAGTATGTAGATAGAAGAGAGGGGGCACAAAATGTTACACAAAGGACGGTGTGCGTACGTAAGAGGGCGAAAAACGAGAACCCTCTTTTCCTGTTTTAAAATATAATCAAATATTCAAAATATTCATCTAGTTGCGTTCTTATCTCAAAAGTCAGTTGAACTACAACTGTGCAATAATTAGCGGTAAAAATATTCCAGCAGCTAGGTTTACTACCGAACAAGAGTGGATGGTGTAATTTTGCATAGTAAAAGTAGTTTTTTGTTAGGTTCGCACGCTCTTTAGTAGAAAATTAACGATAAAAACAGGTATGAAAGGTTAAAAGCTTTCGGCAGATCAAAGGCTTCGGTATCTTCAATTAAAATCGCCAGTACTATCCTAGGAATCCGGGATGCTTGTTACAAATAACGAAGTTAATTCTTTGGTGACCGTTTAATAGCGATGAATATCTTCTTTCTTCACGGAACCCGCTCCTTTCCTCGCTGCGTTTTTTATTTGGTGATTTATTCGGTAATTTGTCTGATTAATCACAGAATTCGGAAAGGAGGGCGTTAGGTGCACTACCGCGAAAATCTTGGGAGGAATTCGGTGGTATTCAAAATAAGAAAATTGGTGTTAATTATATTTGAATTCCATCAAACGAACTAAAAGATTTTTTTAATAGAAATGGCAATTATCGTGTATTATTAAAAAAAAATGCATGCCATAAATTGCAGTTTATATTTAGCAAAATGAACAAATAACAATGAAATAGAAGTTACTCCTTACAATAGGAATACAAAAAAGAAAAAAAAGCAAATTTTTGTGGAAAAAAAAGCAAAAATTTGTGGAAAAACAACAACCAATTACATTCAAAACGGATAGAAAGAAACCCTCCGAACAATGCTATGAGCTTTGCATTTTGTTTGCGTTTTAACATGAATGTAGGTTCGTTCTTTAACCACATTTGAAGAAAAACAGGTACATTTCTGCCGATTTAATATTTTCGATTGATCATGGCAGTACGATATGCTGTTCAGCTTAACAATTCAAAAATAACTAAATACAAAGCCACCAATTTTATGTGCTTGATATCTAAACAAAAAAACAATAAGTATTTGCAGAAGAGGTTTAAAATTATTTACTAGGTGATACAGCAACTTATTATTGATTCATCTAAATTTTCGGTTACTCAAGTACAGAAAGATTTATATTTCTCTAAAATACTTCATTTTCAAAATAAACTATTTACTGAAACTTCACCCTTTCAATTTTCTTTGGGTTTTGAAGATATGCAGATTATATTAGTACCACCACAGCCTTGACTGAACCACTAAAACTGTGTAAAATTACTACTATACAAAAAAACATCTTACAAAAATTATTTTCTTCTACTTCTTTTTTGTCTATAGGCCTATTAATACCCTACAATGAGTATGTTCTCTTTACAAGTATGCCGGACAGGAGGGTAACCTAACCCCTAACCCTACTAGGATTCAAAATTGTGAAAAATGTTCCTATGACAACCGGGACCGACAGCTTTATGTGCCCTCCGAAGTACGACCGGTTGCATATGCCATTATATTAGTCTACCCATTCGAGTACTGACCAGAGCGGATAGATATGCACTCTAATATGTGTCTCTAGAGGAAAATTCATTTCACAATAAAACATTACACGAAACATTTCTCTACCTTCTGCTAACAGTTTGGAAGCATGCCCAGTGAGTTAATAGCCTTAAGTGAACGATTACAATCTACTGAAATTTAGAGTTTTCTAATACAAATAGATAATTAATTGTTTCTTGCCTTACTTAAAATTCGTAGAAATTAATAAGCAAAAAAACATTATTACTAACTCCGACCTGTGCAAATTATGAATGAAATTTTTACTAATTTAAATATGGTTATTATCATTATTAACAGGGGAGTATTAGAAAATTCAGATAATTTTCGAAAAATTTAATAATTAATAAATATCTGAAGAAAAAAAGCTGAACAAAACATTTCACATATTGGTATTTTGATCCAATTTAGGTAACCTGAGCGTACTCCCCCAAATCAGAAGAATTTTGAGCTCCGATGTATGCCTGTTTCCGGAAAAAAAGATAAGAATTTATGCTAAAACATTTGTTTTTAATTTGTCTAGAAAATTAAAAAATACAGAAAAAGTAAGGCAGGAGTTTTTACGATAAAACGGAGAAAAGGACCAATACATTTGTATGCCTGTTAGAAACGTTGAACATTGAGATTTTTCATTGACAAACTGTTGGTTGTATAAAAATTATAAATATATAAAAATATTATATGTATACTCGGGAGTGTATTAAATTAAAATTCAAACCCCCTGATTTAATCTGCATAATTAAATCTCTTTTAGAGAAAGGCAAAACTATTTTATTAGTTATACGAGTATGTCGCTCACTTTCTAGAATATAAGAGTCCAGGGCCGTACTAGAAAGATCTATAATATTTTAATATCTGTCCGTTATTGCTTATTTAGAGCAAACTCTTAAGTAAGCAAAATAAATATATAATATTTATTTAAGAATATAGTCAACAACTTATAGTTATACTACCTGAATATCTCCTTTAACTAACAACCTTATCTCCTCCAGTAAATTAAATTTAAAAAAATACGAGAGAGGATTTTAAGGCAATGCAATGTAGAACAATAACGACTGATAAAAGACATTAAAAAATTATATGATCATTTTAATATCCTTTTTACGGCATTTTTAAAACACCCATAAAACTTCCGATTTTTCACGTATTTATAGCACCTGAAATCGGTTAATCTAAACATCCATATTTAAATATGATTGAAACAAAACCAGATCCTAGACGCGATTGATACCGCACCTGACTTCCAGTTTACGAGCCTCCGCCTTTGATCGTAGATTAGTCGATATTTGAATTTCAAATTCGGTCTTCTTTGACACAATTTCCCGACGTTTTTCTTAACGAGCCGTAAACTTAAAAAAAGCCGAAAACGAGGACATTCAGCAAAACAAAGCTGCAAACGCAGGCGCACGTGCACGTGTGTGTTAAATCACTCGGCGGACAATGGCCAGAGGCCCATATTGATTTTCAAGACTCCCCAAAGACGCTACAAGCAATTTTGCATGAGACTGTGACGTCCCGTTCAATTCGCAGGCTAAATGGAAATGCCCAAGACGTATCGATTCCTTTGTCACTCATCCTCGACTGGACAAAGGATACCGGCCGGCGATTTTTCATTTTCGTCTCTCCCCATAAATAAAATATTCAGCCCTTTGAAGGCTTGCGTCCCGGGTAGGAAAACCGGCAGAAATAAAATAATCGGGACGGCTTTCCACTGTTGCTCAAGACCGCTGGAAAAAGCGTCGCATGACGAAGTGCATGTTAAAAACGCTTTTATTTTGCGTGCTTTGCGGTTGTCTCTTTTATGCTTTGCAAAAAGCGCCCCCCGAATGGAATTCCTCTTCCATTTTCACTCTTTCAGGCGGATGAAACGCTTTTGTCATCAGAATAATGATAACTAACAACACGCAAGATCCCCATAAAAAACGCGATATTAAGCCCGGAACGCCCACGGAAAACGGCATAATTCGGCCTCAAAAGTTTTTTTGTTATCTGATAGAGTTGGGGATTTTTCTTCCCGATATTCGCGAATTTTACTTTATTGCCTACTATATTTACACGGCCACGAGGAAAATTTATAAGGACTTGGGAGCCTGCGATTATAGTTCGCTGGTTGGTGGTTAAAAATAATGTGGGTTCCGCGCACAGACAACGTTCAGAAAGACAAAGTAATTTAAAATAAAACAGACGTCTATAAAAAATCGTGGAGGATATGAAGAAAATTAAGAAATTACAAGGATGATATATAGTATCAGCTTTACTAGATCAGAAAATTGGAAGAAATTCCTCAGCTATTGGTAAACTCCCTGTTAACTCAACCGCTACGAGACTAAGTAGCCATAAGACCAACTTTCCATAACACAAACTGGCCACGAGACCAACTTGCCATTGGTCAAACTGGTCATAAGGCAAATAAGTCAAATAAACTTGTAACTGCTGTTAATTAAAGTAAATAACAGTTTGTTAATAAGGTATAGAGTTTTATATTGTAGTTATTTAAATATGAATTCCCCTGAAGTGATTTGTATGGATAATAGCATACACTAAATGCGATGATCAATTAATGTTTGCATTGAAGTAACGGATTAAATTGATTAATAAACGAATGTCACAATAAATCAATTATTGAGATTACATTTCCAGGCAGTTATTACTTCATCTCCGAAAGCGTATTATTTATTTCTATTTCATAAACAAATTGATTTTTCAGACTAGTTTCTTGCGATAATCGTTTTGATGATGATTTGAAAGGGCGAGATCTAGGACGCAGTTTTTCAAGTATCTCTATGCAGTTGGGCCACATTTGGCCCGTTGTACACCATAACTAAGAATTTTGCCTATCTGGGGTAATTCCAACTCTAGTAGTGATTTTTAACGTGTCACGCATCGTAGTGGCACGGAACCTACGGCTTTACTTCTTATCCGACAGAAGGCGCATTTTCAGATTTTTTCCCGCTAGAAAAATCTCGCCGACCTCAGAGAGGTTCGATCCCGCGTCCCTCGGATCTAACTGCAAATGCACTAACCACTAGACCACCGAGGCCGGCGATAATCGTATTACTTAAACAACACCTTTTGTACGTTTACAGTATTATTACTGCAAAAAAACTTACATTGTTTCAGACTACTATGACGCAAAACTATATACGTGGCAGAAAATTAATAAAACATTAACAAATACTCTTACCTACAGCATTTATAAAGCAGATATGCGTAGATGGGAGATCTGAAATTCAGCGCGAGTCAAAAAATACTCTGTAGTTGAGGGTTCGTTTAAAATTGTTCTACACCTAGTATAGCTGTTTCGGTTTCAAGTGGCGAAACTACCTGCACAAATGACTCGCGGTTTAAATTGTGCATAAAAAGCTAAGTAATTTTTTTTCAACGTCCCTTTGTCGATGCAGGTAGTTTCGGCACTGGCTAGCGAAAAAACTATGTACTTTAGAATCTGATGGTTTTGCAATTGAAATCGTTTTATATTAGCACATATCCACAGCACATCTGTTTTAAACGTCGCTCTGCAATACAGCGCTTGCGCTATTTAAGGGTTTCATATTAGCGCTTTCGCTATTTAACGGTTTTATATCAGCGCTTCTGCAGAGGCACTACGTAAATTGGCTTTACAACACTTTTTTTGGACTAGTGACTTTGCCACCCAATACCACCCAAATTAGCGCACTACAATGAATATAAAGCTTCCGCACTTGAGAAAGATTTTCGTAGAAGTTTGCGCTCAATAGTTACGTACGTACAAAACAGCGCTCTGCAATTCAGCGCTTTTCAAATCAGCGCTTCCACAAAAAATCCCTGCGTACGTAAGCGTTCTTCAATACAGAACATTTAAAACTGAAAGCTTTTTGGCTTAGGTGTTTTGCACTTCAATACCGTGAAAAATAGTGCTCTACAACAGAAACAAAGCTTCTCCAATTAAAAACTTTTCATATAGTGTTTGCGCACAATAGTTCTATGAAAAACAGCGCCCTGGATTCGATGTTTTTCCCGATAGCGGTTTTGTAATTCAACATGTTCCACATTTAATTTTTGCCACAACTCTTAGCGTTTCTGCAGCAAAGTACTACCAAAAATAAGGCGTTGTTACTGCAAAACTGCTCGGCATAAAATAGAGCACTTTCAATACTCGCAATACAGAAAAACTGCAATACACAAAAGAACTTTTTACAGAACAGTAGTTCGGCAAAACATTTTCCAGTAACGAACTTGTCAAATTGAGCGCTTACGCAAAATAGCGCTTTTCACTTTAGCACAGCAGAAAGGAGTAGACAAAACGGCGTTATGCAATAATTAATTAAGAAATATTAGGACCTTCTAGTATTATGAAAAGATATGTACATACATATACTGGGTGTTTGTAAAGCTACCAAATTATTCCGAGTACGAATTCCTTTCGTAAAAATACACAAATACTGCCTATGAAGATGGGTCAAAAGAAGTTTCCTGAGAGAGATACAGTTTTTCAAAGGTGCATCACTGAAGATGGTTCTTTTTTTAATAGCGTGCAAACCATTTGAACTGGTACTACAAAATTTGGAACACTGCATAAACTTTTGATACCAAAACCGATTCTGTAATCAACCTTGCAATAACTCACCCCAAAGAGCCTCAAACGGGCGGAGGATCCGGTGAATTGTGTCATTTATTTTTATGTAGAAATTATGGAAAGTTGAGGCTTTCCACACAAAAAAAAGTAGTGTTGAAAGTCGATATCTTGCGCCGTTTTCGAGATTTTTCAATGTGAATGTTCAAAAACACGTTAGGCGGTCAAGTAAACACATGTCAGTCAGATTTCTTTCATATCAGCCTTATACAAAAATTGTGCTAAAATGATTTGACAGGAAATTTCTTTTGGCGAATGGGCTGACATGCGATATCCAAATTTCGTAATTCTAACTCAAACGGTTCACACGTTATTAAAAAAAACTATTCTCAGTGATGTACCTTTGAAGAGCTGTTAGGATATTTTGTTTATTCTAACGAAAGGAATCAGCACCCGGTATTTTAGTACTTTTTATAAGCACCCTGTATAATATAGTTGAGTGATACAAGTAATTCTACTAAGGTCTTTAATGCCGCCCTATTAAAAACAATTGCCTTGGAAAATCCCCGCGTAGCGTCGAATTTTCCGTTTAATTTGAATGTGAAAGAGTGTAAACCGTATTGCCTGACGCTTTTTGAAACATACTATCACCACGATAAACGTGAAAATATACGTTACGAATAAAAAACGTTAATTGCTTGTACAAAACCCATTTTTCAAAGCCGATCTTTTAGTATTGTTTGGCGCAGATTTTTTGATGACTTTCAACGAATCTTCTTTGAAAACGGCTTTTCCAAATCTTGCAACTTTACCAACTTCTATCAGCAGGCATTTAAAGTATTTAAATTAAAATATTAAAAATAATTTTGCAATATTCGATCAATGGTAAGCCCTATCAGCCTCATATGAATAATAAATAAATATCGATAGCAACGACCGCAATGCACTTATTCTACAGCCGTCTTAATCAAATTGTGTATCGAGTTGTTGAAAGATTTCCTCAATTTCTGTTCTATTTATTATGGCATATTAAAACATGTAAAACACTTCGCGTAATTTAAAGGTCAATGCTGTCGCAAGCACACGTCTTATGCATCAATGCGTAACCACAGCCCATTGTTTTCTAAAAATGGCGCCAATATTAATAATTAAAATCCCACGTCGACAACTAAACAAAATGTAAGTTAAGTACAACATAACAAGCGGTTACCAAAATTAAATTAACTTTCATTGGACATTTCTTAAATTAAAGTTCGAAGATAGCCGCCAAACAACCCGGCGTCTAGTAATATACAAACAGTAACTGTTAATTTAAACAAACTTTTAATTGTGCAGTATTTTATATACATAATTCAATATCGAATTGTGGTTAGTTACGTAAGAGACATTAAGTATCTACTTAAAAATTAAATTAACGCGAAAGTAATTCCCAGGACTATTTTAACTACAAAAAAACCATAAATATGTAAAGTATCTATTGACGTCGTTGATTAAGCCATAAACATCAGCCGATAGTAAATCCGTTAAAACTATTGTCTTCTGACTAATTTTTCATATTCAATTTTTGTTGTTGATTTATAAGCCATGGGATTTGCAGAAATAAAACTATACTCATGAGATTTTAACTAACGATATTTTAGCCAACAAATGTTTAACCTGTGTAATTTTAGCCAGCGGGAAATCATTCCGAAAAATTATCACAATAGAAGTTTTAGATTCGGTTTGAGTTCTCTCAGCATTTTCATCATTTATTCTACACACAGTTTTAAGCTTTAAGTTTTAAGTTTAAATTTTAAGTTTAAGGAAATGAAATTAAACATTAAACGGCGCTGTAATTTGGTAATTAGGCTACGGAATTTTCCAAATTCCGACTTTAACACAGTAGCATTAAATTTGAGTGGCAAATTATGTTCTAATTTGATGAATTGCTGTTTCGGTGTTAGAATTTCAAGACCAGTAGTGAAAAAAAGTAGTAATCCGCGCGGTGAAGGCGCATCATTTCGGCACAAGCCTTTCGAAAATAACAACGAACGCAACTAATTATGCAACTTTCTAAAATATTACACTTGTCGTGCAGTCGAAAATCAACACTCTACGATTTCATAAATCATCGTTGAGCATTAAACTGTTGCAAAATAGACGAAAGGAGAAGAGCGCGTCTATTTCGAAACTGCAGTTTGCTGACTGCACATCGATCTCGTTTGGATGATTTCAATAATTTCATCACTTTTGAGGAAATCTAAACTTGCAGACTGCGCTAAGTTGGTCAACTTTATATGGAAAATAATTTATTGTTATGCTGCACAAAACAAGCGATCGGCGGTGTTTGGATACACTTGAGGCCGTATTTTTGCAATCTTCCGGGTTGGAGTGACCTATATTTCAAGGACAACCCGTACGTGATAGTTTATACGAGTTATTCAAGCCTTCATTTCTAGAATTTATCGTAGAACAAGCACTTGCTTTCCTATGGGTATCGCGTAGCCTTATCATATGTTTTTAGCAAGTTTATGGCGAACTTAATTTAATTTCCAACCTCAAAAATGAAATTTAATACATATTTTACATTAATAACAAAAACTAATGTAAATTATACACAAAATAATATATCTTCTTAAATAGGAAGATAATTCGTCTCTGTCAATATAATTGGGGTAATTTTGTCTAGTTGATTAGGCATATGCAGTAATTTCACTCCGTTGCGAATAAATAGGGGTAGTTCTGTATATTTCAAAATAAATAGGAACATTTCTGCCGCTTGGTGATACGGAATCTACAATTTTAAAATCTTCCGCGTTCCGAAAAACAAATACATATATTGCAAGTTCTGTAGGGGTTCAACTTCGTCTACTTAATCTCAAAGTATGCTTCTATCTTAGTGGACTTTTATTGAATACAACTAAGGTTTTAAAAAAGTAATATCTTCACTTGTCTGTATTTGTCTCTTTATGGGCAAAGCATGACTTCTCAAACAATATCGTGAATTGCCATGGGGTAATTCTGACCCCTTCAATTTGTACACAATAATTTCTGCCTCATAATAATCAAAACACAACCTTGCTCTTTGTAAAAGAATATCATCTTGCTGTAATTCAAGGAAGTATGCACAAGCCCTATGGAATAATCACGGAGTAACTTCATCCCCTTTGACTTTCAAAGCCTACGGTAAATAGACCTTTTTTGCCATGTAGGGTACAATTTTAATATATTATCGTTTGAATAATAAAATATCGCACTATAAAATCATCAACTAACTTCATCTTTTCGTTTTAATATTGATTACGAACTGTTTATGTAACAGTTGCAAATGATAACTGCAGATTAATATACTAAAGAATTTGGTGTAAGCTCTGGGATTTTGGTGAGGTAACTTCGCCGCCGTAGTTCTACAAGCATATATGTACTTGTTTTTATGTAGGCAATACATCGATCTCGGTATCTAAGAGATAATTTCACATCTAAAGGGAAATTCCACCCCCTAAATTGGGACAAGTACTATAAAATCTTCAAGCGTAACTTTATCTTTTCTATATAATGTTTAGTTTAACTATCTTGGGTTTTAACGGTGTAAATCTGTCTTCTTCGCTCTGCAACTTTACGATAAAATCTGCCTCTAATATCTGCAAAATGTAATTGCGCCTTTCTTTTACATTTGCAGAATAATTTCAAGAGATAATTTACCATTTCATCGTACTAATTCCCCACTATAAAAACTTCAAATGTAACTTCATCGTTTCTTTTTGATACAAAAAATGATAATTTGGACTTCACTACCGCGAGGAATGTATCTAAATCACTTTGATCATCGTGGGGCATATTCGTCCTTCGTCCTATTACTACAAGACAAAAATGCCTTTTTATTGGTTTTAAGGAAACATTTTTCCTTAATATCGATAAATGATAATTACCATTCTTTGAGAAATATATCTTGGCATGTCATTGGGTAACTTTGATCGTTTAATAAAATGTATAAAAATGTATCATTCAATTTTGAGGAGGAACTTCGGCTTCTTAGCTCGAATAAATGCAGGTCTCCCTTAATTTGTAGTAAAATTTTGCCTTAATTTGCCTGCATATAAAATATATTATTCTATAGACGAGGTAACTGCTTCCTCTAATTTGTCGTCCTAATTTTTAAGGGCTAATTTATAATGCCGTTTGCACTATGAAAATCTTCTAGTTTACTTTAGAAATTCGTGGGGTAACTTCGCCCTCCTAACTTTACAAAGAAAAACTGTACTGTTCTAAAATATACTGTAAAATATTACTTTAACATCTACAAATACGAACTGTGTCTTCTTGGAGAAGTACATCTTAGTAGATTACGAGTACTTTTGCTCTCTCATTTTTCCGAGAGTTGATTCATTCACTTTGATATCTAAGGCACAGTTTCACATCTAAAGGACGACTTCGTCCTCCTAAATTTCAAAGGGTAATTTATCATTCCGTTCGTAGGGCAGTTTTGTCCTCTCTGTTTCCAGAATACAACCACCGTTGATGAATAAGAGAAATATTGTCGTTTTTCCTAATACGGAAACTTGGTTGTACTCGTAAAGTGCTGGTGTATTATCGCTCTAATTACGACTATTGTTAACAACGTTGCGCCTACCAGACTATATTAATACTCGAAATTTCTCTATAAGTAATTAAGAATTGCGTTGCGTAACCTGGAAGTCTAGTATGTATTACAATTGAAATTAAGAAAGCTAACGTAATAAACCAACTAACTAAAACTGAAACCAGTAGAGCATGAATCCAAGCACTTTCCCTACGGTTGAAGTTTAAAACATAAAGCATACAGTGCTCAGGTGCGTTAACAAATTCATATTCCGGGAATTAAAACGATTGTCCGACTGCAAGCAAAATCGGGGGAAAGTTTTCCTTTTCAGGTCATAAAAGGTGTTAATAAATTAAATTATTCAAAGTGCATTCGTTATGTTGGTGCTACAACCGCCTTAAACAACTTTTATTAATAAAATTGATTTATTAATTCAATTAATATTTTGAAATAAAAGGTATCAATAAAGATAAATAGACAGTTTAATTTCTGAACTTCCGCGTATGCATAAGCGCATGGATAACTATCACCACAAATTAATTAGAATTATATAAATTAATCTGGATTGCGCACAATCCACAGATCAAAAATGAGTCAACCGTAATAAGAAAGCAATTGTAAAGTATTATTTAAAAATGTGAGACATATTTTCAACAATATTTAAGAAGATTTACGTTTGATGTCCTATTGCAATACCTTTGATGAAGGAATTTTAATTCAAACTCGAACAAAACAAGTTATTTACCATAACTCTATGTATATATTTCGGATGGTTTCAATTTCTAAAACACTTCGCATAGTTTTGCAAGCGATCTGAACAAATTTTGGCCGAATTAAACACGCCGATGACCAATCTACACATGATTTTACGGCAACAAATCCAATTATACACAGTTTACACTAGCTGTGGGTTATTTGAAGTGCTTACGTTCAATTTCACCGATATTTTTGAACCTGGGATCATTTTAATTAGCTTCCAAACGGATTTCAGTTACGTTACGCCATCATCATTATTTCATTTATTTGCAAAGTGATGTGGTTCAATTTGAATTAAATATTTAATATGTCCCTTGACATGTAATTGACTTTAAATTTGTTAATTTTGGTAATTTTGAAAGGATATTTGAAGTAAAAGATTTAATTTGTGTTATATGGAGCTTTATATTAACAATTTTAAATTGGAAATCAAATTTAAAATAAAGTATTATAAAAAAAAATTAGTTTACCTAAATTGAAATTAAAAATCGACATCTTTGATTTATAATTGTGTATCTAAAGTCTAAATATCGACTTTTTGACCAGGAACTTGACTGGAAGGTCGCGAACTCGAAATAGAAGTCGAAAACACATTTCTTAAATGAAAAATTTTAATCGCAATATCCGTTAATATGATATGGATTTTGTACTATTACTGCTTCTTCTCCATAATTGTAGTTAGTCTCAAAATGTTAGCCTTCAAACTGCAATTTCCCATTTTTAATCATCTCAGGCCAAAATTTATAATTTGAAGGCACAATCTGGAACCCAAAAAGAAATCTTCTGTTTCAACACGAATATCGACGTATAATGCGACAATCTCTAATTTTAAAACTAAATTTTCAAATCGATATCTTGGGATAAAAGTCGAACTCTCGGTTTTTAACGAAAATCTTGAATGGAATCTCTGCTATTAAATGAAAAATTATAATTCAACTTTTATTAAAAGCTAGCAGTAGAAATGTTGTTTTAAATTTCAAACATAAACTCGATACTATTCAATTTGAAGTAGAAATCTTATACCTGAAGAAGTAATGAAATTGACTTAAAGATGAAACTTGAATTTGAAGTTGAAATCTTAAGAACTGCAATCTTGCAACCTTAAACAGTCGAATTTGAAATTAAATTTTCGAATCCAAAATCAAACTTACGAACTTGGCAGGTCTGACAGAAAAGTATCCATAACAAAATAGAAATTTTGAATTTTGAGTCGATAGCTCAAATCTGAAGTCGAAATACTGATTTGAATTCAAAACCTTGACATTAGAAATCAAAATCTCTTATAGAATGTCCCTATATTGA
Source organism: Limonius californicus (assembly GCA_014611495.1). Classification (NCBI taxonomy): domain Eukaryota; kingdom Metazoa; phylum Arthropoda; class Insecta; order Coleoptera; family Elateridae; genus Limonius; species Limonius californicus. The sequence goes on from JABXWE010005172.1 coordinate 35,529, forward strand.
GTTTAATCTAATGCAAGCTCTAAAAGTTTAAGCCGAAATCTTCTATTTCACATGGAAATGTCAAAGTTACAATCGACATCAAGAGTTTGAAACATCCAACAAGACCTTTAAAACTAAGATTTTATTTCAAATATCTTAATTTTCCTTTGGAAACTTTTAACTTGCAATCGAAAGTTTGAGTATAAAACTAAAATATAACATTTTGTAGCAAAGACTCTATTATGAGATCGAAATTTTCCATTTGTAATCGAGTTGTTGAATTTACGCCATATTTTGAATTTCACATAATATCTTGAGGAACAAGTGGACACACTAAGTTTGAAGATCAGATTAATAAATAAAACAAAGATTGAGCTTTCCATAGGATAGTTTGCCGGGCATTTAACAATTTGGCTCACCTTTAAAATATTTGATTATTTTTTTCGTAAGAAGAACGGATAGTGGTTTTAAACGTCGAATTTCTAAAAGTGGTTTCATACAAGGTGAATACATTTTACGTATTTTCCAGATACACATGAATCGTGCGGTTAGAAATTTAATATTGAATAGACGAAGAGGAAACCTGCTAATCTAATATCAGCGCAGTACCGGCAACATTAATATAAAATTTTAATTATAAACGGTTTGCTGAATTAAAAGTACATCGAAACTTTCGAATTAAAACAACTTCTTAAGCTTTATAGCGAACGCTTAAATTTAAACAGCAACTTTCGCAATTACGGGTTTGGAAGTTCACTCAAAATAAAGCAAAGAAGTGGTAAATAATTTATGTTTAGAAGTCCTCGGAAGTTGGAGCTGCTGGTGGAGAAAACGAGCCATATGCCCATCTTTCCTCTATCCAGGAGAGCCACCGGCAACTTTTATTGCGGCAGTGCCGTAAACGAGGGAATTTTCGAGCACTTCGGCCACGCAATTGCGACTATAAATCTGCCTCATTAATGTAGAAAAACTAGCAGAATTATTAACTCCATAAATATATCGACCGAAAAACCTTCACCTACCTTTATTGCAGCACAAGAATGCGCAAACCTGAACTCGAATCGCGTACCCCGCATACTTTGTGCCCGACACAATGAACCATAAAACCGATTGACTTTTTATTTGCTGCCGATTGTGAGAATATTTAATTATATGTGGCATTAATAAAGGAAATTTCAAAAAATGCCTTTCTTACCGCCGAACAATCCGGCCATAAACATTTTTAATTTCAGTCGCAAATTGTGCTACCCGAACTTTATGTCTGCTCAATTACGACTCCCATTTGTTCATGAAATCATAAAAAAACTATGTCAACAACTACACAAATACATACACATACAACACAATTATATTTTTAATTAATCAGATAGGGTAGTTTTTCTTTTATTATTCTATGTTAAATACTACTATATTGCAAGGACGAACACGAACAAAAATCCATAAACCGTGCGCGCGGCTCATTGTAATCACGGTTAATGTTATCATTTGAGAATTGTTATCACATAGGAAAAATATAGTTTATAGTAATCATGACTTCGGTTTATGTTATCAATTTTTTCTTAGGATTGATTTCGTCCACTAGCAGTATCCTCGTTTCCATGCTTTTTTTATTTTCAGGCCGTATGATACGTGATATTTCCCGCTCGTAATTTAACAGCCTGCGGGCTGGTTGGCAGGAGCTAACTCAGGTCTATTCTAACCCTTAGAAATGGTTGACGTAAAAAATGAGACGTGACCTTAGCTTAAAAGAAAAAAATAACAGTTTAGAACAGATGATAAGTTACCAAAAATAAGCCAGCGGAATGCAGCAGCACAATTAAATATATCGCAAACAGTTTTACGTAAAATAAAAAAAACTTGATGAAATAAGAGTCGCCGCGAAGAAAAATTACAATTTAAACATTAAAAAACCACATGGCAAGCTCGACATCTAAGGTAAAAGAGGAATTGATAAAGAAGAAGAAGAACCCGCATTGGGAAAGACGATCAAGTGGAATCTGCATTGAAACTCTGGTTCGACAATCTCCCTGAACATCATGCACGCGTAGATGGCCCGCTGATGCGTCAGAAAGTGAAAGAGCTTGCGAAGAAACAAAAAAGGAAAAAAGCACAATTTGTTGCAACGGAAGAATGGTTTCTTCGTTTATTATTATCAGTCCGCGATTGTTATCAAAAACCCCGCGTCCCGATGCGATCACATTAAGCGGCGTGCACTGTATTGTCAACAATTACGAAACTAACCTAATTTCCATGGATACTGTTCTGCGCCTTCAAATATCATACGGCAACTAGTTTCCCTGTTCCAGCTAAATACAGAAATTAGCAATTGTCTACTAATAAATAGAAAATAGGCTGTAAATTAAATCACTACGGACCTGGTTCCACAAAATTACTTAAAGAGTTCACCGAATAACTAAAAAAGATTGTTATATAACTAGCTTGGAAGAGGGCAGACAACACAAGAAAATTTATTTATCTAAAAAAATACAGCATAAATTCAAAAATAGGAATATTATTTTACCGAATTAGAAAATTTGGATATTAGACATTAAAAATGTAATTCCTACATCTTGAAATTCTGATCAACTAACTTACCACTATTTCAACAAAAAAGATAAATTACTGACTATTAGTCATTCACTATGCAAGGTGTCAATTTGAAAACGTACAATGTGTTATATCTGTGGAAGTAAAATATTTATTGAACTTTTTTAGAAAACTTTTCTAAAACATGTAGGGGGAATCATCATGACTCATAAGATAACCTTCCCCATTCAACCCCTTGGGCTCTAAGTATAGCAACAAAAAGTTTCAAATGGTAAATGCCACTTTGTCATACGTCACTGAAAAGCTCTTAAAAAATGTCAAAAGGTTCTGAACCAATTATTGTTATTCAATGTTCAACATATTAGTTTAAATTTTCAAAATGATATCCTTAATTTTCTGAGCATTAGTAAGGTCCACTCTCAAATTCTCTCCGAACATTTTGGAAGGTTTATTCCAGAATAACTTGGAACTCCTAAACTATTCCTTGTAGCAGTTGTGCGATGGACTGAAACTGAGTTTTGTAGACAATATATTGTAAGTGACTCCATAGAAAGAAGTCTAATGGGGTCCAAATCTGGAGATTTTGGGGTTTCTGAAATGAGTAGGGGAAAATCATGTTTGTTACTATTGAAGAGCATTTTGTAAGAGCTAATCAATTACGTATCACACAGTGGGTGCTACCATTTGAAATTTGTTTGTTGGGGTAGCCTAAAGGGCTAAATGGGAAAGGTTACTTTATTAAGTTATGATAATTTCCGCTCCATGTTGTAGAAACGTTTTCTAAAAAAGTTTAATATCTGTTTTACTTCTAGAGATATAACACATTGTACGTTTTCAAATTGGCAGCCTGTACACTTAACTAACCCCACACTGTGTAAATTAAAAATGAAATGTTTCGGGTCAAAATTAAGCTGCCGGCTTTGAAATTGTCCATCAGTTTAATTAAATATTGCATGTTCACTTAACGCGATCCTGCAACTTCAAATCTAACAAAATTAACTTCTACTGCACGCGTGTAATTTTTGTAAATATAAGTATAATACAAGCAGAAGGATTACACATACTTGAATTGGGTGTATCATTTTGACATAAGTTACGTCCTGTACGGTCACTACACGCATTTGATAGACACGCAAACTGTTTATGCATCAACAAAACCTGCACGCGTCTATTTTCTAAAATTTGATATATAAATTCCGCAGAAAAATTTCGGAAAAACTTTTAAATGACTTATTTAGATATTGTCGTCGCTATCACATCCTGAGGTTAGAAACTTAGCCCAATACCACCCACATTTTAAATTTAAAAAAATCTGTGATTCAAATTTGAAAAATCCAATTTGAAGGTTACAAATTGAATTAAGCTGATTCCATATTTTTAAATTAGTTTAGAATTTCAATCTGTATTAAGGCACCAATTGTGAAAAATCCACACGAAAGTTAGACATATAGTAATTTATTTGTGGTTTACTATACACGTTGCCTTTTACATTGCCTGTAATTCACTTATATATTAGTATGCCGATAATACCGATTACAATTGATTTTGAATTCTGAAGTCGGTTTAGGATTCCTTTAAGAGAAAAATGGTCTTATTGGATGCAACATTACACATTAAGGGGCTATAAAGCGACTAGCAATAAGCTAAAATTAGGGTTTTCTATTGTTGCCGTAGCTTTGTTTCACTAGCAAACATATCTAACACTATATTAAGGTGAAAAAATTGTTATAGTAATTGCCAAAGATAATATAAAAATACGGAAAATAAACATACACAATGTAAAAAGTTACATTAAAGTTTCGGATGCCAGGTCGCTTTAGGATCCCCTTAATAAACTTACCCAAAAGTAAAAGGGTATCAGATAAGAATTAGAATATTTCCAATATGTTGACACAGTTACACATTTAAATAATACAGACCTGTAACTATGGGCAAAATATGGGGGCGCTAATTAAATTTTGGTTTGTAAGCGAACCTGCTGCATTACGAAATCTCCCTCAGAAAATTGAGGCAAAATTACATTTAATTTAATACGATTCTGTATCTTATCTTTAGTAAAATGTGGGTAAGACTCTAAACTCAATTAATAGAGCTTGTGATTTAAAATCTGTATAACTTTTATACAATAAAAGTAATATCGAGTATTTTTATGTAACTTAAAAGCAAACTTACGTTCCTGTTTCTGGAAATGTGGCTACAACGTAATTCCGTGGGCCAAAGTTTACATATAAACGGTTTTCTAGGGAAATTAAGATGCCCAGTTGGAAAAATTCCAACATGAAATGTAGATAAGGTTACAATGGCAATTAATGCGGTATGTTTTTAAAAATCTATATGCTTATTAAAAAAGTTTCAGCGTAAAACTGGCGTGCTGAAACTGAAAATTTCCATCATTAAAAAAGAATCTAACTAACACGGCCATGTGTCTTCAAATTTTGCTCAAAATTAACTCGGGACTATACAGGGTGTATCAGAAATAGGTACAAATATTAAATCCGATGGATTACAATACAATATACAAACTAGAAAAAACATTTCTTTGGCAATGGGACCTTTAAGATATGAGAAAACAATAATTGAAAATTTGACCCAAAATTGTTTGAGTACCGCAGGATAATAGCAAAAATTTGAGTTCAAAGACATGTTATGCAAAGGAGAGCCATCTGCCACAAACCAATACTATTAGGTAGGTCATTAATTTCTATTCAGTCTGTTGTTGAAGCCGTAGTTTATCACAAGCCAGACAAGTTTTTACGTGTTTGCCACTTTGGATTTACTTTACAATTAGGTAGTTATTTTTTTAATTACAAAAAATAAACTTTATGATTTTTTAAAAATGAATAGTACCATTGAATTCTACTTGAGCCAATCTATTACTGGTTTAAATATTTCTACCTATTTCTGATACACCCTGTATAAATGTACGAATAACACAGATTTCGGGGCAATATTAAATTGAATATTTTCACCATTACACTTAGCTAAGGCTACAATATTAACTCAATTAATTAAAAAATATACAATACGATTAAGCTTCCAAATTTAAATATTTCCATTCAATTTCTAAATCTTAACTCTTCGAAAAACCCTACAAATAAATACGGCTCTGTATCTTAAACTTGGCTTAATAAATAAAAACATAACCTTCCACTACTTCTGCATTACAATTGCACACAAAGAATGTTAAACAGAAACTTTAGCCAGAGGCGTGTAAAAGTGACTAGCCCGAAGCTGCTCACAATTCCTTTACATCTACTGGAATTCAAGGTGAATTTCATAATGCTGATTACTGTCGAAGCACATTCAAAAGGAGGAAGCAATTATCAGAACCGGAATGAGAATTATTTCATGAAAAGATGTAAACATGAGATTTTTCTAAATGTAAAAATTATACGAACTGAATTGAAAGGTGATTATTATAACATTTACACCTTATTAAATAATATGACCTTGAAAAAAGTACTTTTGAAGGTTCTGACGGAACAGCACTTTATGACCAAACATCTGAGAACAGGAGATATTTTAAAAAGTTTAAATTTTAAACGATTGATGTATTTTACTTTTTATTCACATCTTTATTTCTAGCCTTATTTCTAAAACCGAAAAAGTATTTTTCGCATGTCAACTTAAGGATATATTTGCGGAATTTTACACATGAAGGGGCAAGAAATCAAGCTCTGAAAAAGGTGTGGCCTGTCTGAAATCTGACTACAAATTAGGCGTGGTGCGTTGGGGGCTAATAATTTACAAATTTATCGTACTTCCGCGACCTTATCCAAAATTTTAAAGTGTGGAAAGAAATAACATTTTAAAATATGCCGTGATTAGGCCCCCATAAATTTTCTAATTTTCCTGTCCGTCGGAATATTTGCATTTCCAATGGTACTTAAACAGAACTCCGCGCACAGTTTTTATAGGCCAATCTCAATCTGAAAAATGCGAGATTACAATATAAATTGCCTGGTAATTACTATGAAATATTTACAAAATGTGCGTTGCGTGTTTCATTGCGAGTACGTGTTTTATTATTATTCCGCTTGCCGTACGTTCCGTGAAAAGCACAGAACTTATACTACAGATAAGATGTATCAACAAAAACATGTGTCACTTGCATAACACAAGAAGTAAGTTGCAGGCCGTGTTGTTGGTGCCTACTACACATTATTATACACTCGGTCGCGGCGATCATTATCGTAGTGTCGGCACAAAGAGAACCGAGCCAAAATCAAACCGCATTCTAATTTCGACTGGGATCCGTCGTTAGTAACGAAACGGTAACGAGTTCCGTGTTTTATTAGATTAGTTTTGATTAGCGCTACAGATATGCGCAAATAATGCGGTTGGCATCTGTAAACTATGACAGGAAGACGGATCGAAAACTGTAGAACATATTTTAACTACAGCGGCAAGGATACTTCAATCAGTCATCTATTTTATACCGTAGATATTGGGAAATACTGATTACGTAAAATGTAGAATTTCAGATTTTAGTAGAAATATCCATTTTAGTCTGGCTAGCCTTACGGTGGGTTTTACAAAATGTCTGTCAATGGATATATACATATATATATTCGTATGTATATTCGTATAGGTATAATACGACCCAGTATATCTATGAGACTCACAATCAGATTTTAATTAAATTTGACACTTCCTGTTCTAACATAAATCCATTGACAGTACGCTTTCTAAATAGAATCGCAGTTGGAAGTAGAAGTTAGACCTGCTATTTTTTTGGTAGCACTCTCTTCGTAAAAGTTTAATAATTTTGCAACTGGAACATTACACACAACCCAAACACAAATCCAAGGAGTTTTCGTGGAACTATCTACCGTCAAAAATAAGACCATAGCGATGTACACAAAACTCAGACTTTAACGAGTCTTTCCATAAAACCGCCAATCCACTAATCTTCCATAAACTTTAATTCATGCATTAGAGTGACACATACTTCTGACGATAAAACAAACAACTGTAAAGATACTATCAAATTATTTTAAATTTGTTAAATATATTCTTCGAAAAGGTTTTGATCAAATTCTGTGACGTGAGAGAGAGGCAGAGGTGTCGGAATTCAGTTCCGATTTAAATTCACCAGGTAACAAAGCAAAATAATTGTTTAATTTTTGTAAATAATCTACAACAAAAATAATGAAACCCAAATGATCACAAAATAATTTCACTGCAATCTGTGCTCCTCATATATTCCGACGATGGATAGCGGGCAGATAGAGGTAGAAGTACGGTCAACACTCGTCCGTTGCAAACAACACCAATGTGTACGCCACAAGCTTGTTGCGTTTCGTATTTTTTTAAACGCTCAAGCAATTACCTCCAGCCTTAAAATGTTTTCTACTTTCACCCCTGGATATCCGTTCGACGATGGATAGCGGTCAGATAGAGGTAGAAGTACGGTCAACACTCGTCCGTTGCACGCAACACCAATGTGTACGCCACAAGCTTGTTGCGTTTCGTACTTTTTTAAGCGCTCAAGCAATTGCGTCCCGCCTTAAAATGTTTTCTATTTTCACCCTTGGATACCCGTCCGACGATGGATAGCGGTCAGATAGAGGTAGAGGTACGGTCAACACTCGTCCGTGGCACGCAACACCAATGTGTACGTCACAAGCTTGTTGCGTTTCGTACTTTTTAAAGCGCTCAAGCAATTGCGTCCCGCCTTAAAATGTTTTCTACTTTCATCCATAGATAGTGGTGAGAAAAACTGCTATCTTTTACTTATTGGCAAAGCAATGTTGAGTCGAATGCTTTGTTATTTGAATCACAGAATTCACAAACATTTTGAAAACAAAATGACTATACAATGGCACGTTCCCAAAGTGTTTGCAATTTTTGAAACATAGTTTTAGAGTTAATACAGGAAAACTTACCAAATATTTTTTAATTTACTATCGTAGCTTGTCTCTTCAAACCGCCTGTTGTTAACCTGTTAAATACTGTATTTTGAAGTCAAAATATACACCTTAAGCATTATAAAAGCTATTTCCATAGAATAAAAAATGCAGCTTTCCATATAAAAATGACAAATCATTCATACCAAAAATTAACCGAAGTAAGCGTACACGTAACATCCCGTGGAAGTATGAGAAAGTCCAGGAGACGAATTCGTTTATTTTTCTATTCAATACAGTCCTGCAAGTTTGTCTGTTTTTAACTGGTCGAGGACTCCAAGCAATTGCTAATCATTACAACCTACCGTCAATTAAATACAGGAGCTCTCCATCATTAGTTATTAATATAAGAGTATTGCTGTTTTTTTTTTGATTGGGCGAGATCTAGGACGCGGTTTTCCATGCATCTCCAAGTACTACAGCTCATTATTGTCTTTTTGTAAACCCTAACTATGAATTTTGCGTATCTGGGGTAGTTCCAACCCAGTGATTTTAACTTGTCACAACAGTGCTAGTTTATGATTTTTAGAGTTCCCTAAGCCCACACAATGTTTCTTCAACAAACTTTTTTGACTTACATGGATAACGCAAGCATTCGTTTATTTTTCGAAGTTGCGTTCACTGTCTTCGTAATACATATATAGAAGAAAATACAGTATGTTTTGAAATACACCTACATATATGTATATATATGTATACTGAAATTTCTTTAAACTTATACACAATGCAATTATTTTCATTGTAGCACAATCCATGGTTAAACGAAATGAGCCAAGATCTTTTCATGTCGGTCTGTAGATTTCTTTAACGTATACTCATATTGTAAAGCAGCGTTCGACAGAACCGAAATTATTATTCAATTCAATTCTGTACTCATAACCAACCACGACGACAGCTATAGAAGCCGAATTCGCCAAGAAGCATGTCTTAAATCAATGAGAAGTATCCCAATCAAGACCATTTACAAGTTTAATTGTTATTACACTGGACGAAAATTTAGAGAAACTGGTTATATAAATGAATATAACAGTAGTAGCCATGGGATATCCGTAGAAACTCACAATGTAAGACAGTTCACATGCTTCTATGCATTCTGTAACCCTCAAAATATTCGATTAGCACAGCATCCAATTATGTGGGGAAGGTAATGACCAGAATTTGTATTGGCAATCCATGTTAATAATTTTATTCCCTTTTGAGGAGATTTATGTATATTCAGATATAAATCGTCAGAAGTTCGATCACTGGACAAAGGAAAATCCCAACTTAATAACGAATGTGTCATAATTAAATTCATAAAACTAAATTTTTCGTATAGTCTCTTCAAAATCCAATTTTAAGGTTCTTTTTATTTGACAGAGCAACGATGTTAGTATTTTCTTTAGAAAGATCTTTTCCTATTTACAGATTCTATATCCTAAATTAGATGATAACTTGCTCAATAAATGTACTAATTTGGTTTTAACTGGATGAAGATCTGTCACATTATGATGTTAATATAAACAGACACGACGGAATTGTTTCCAAGAAAGGCAATAGGCGACGAGAACCAAAACAGCGGTCTACTAGGTCTCCGGATGTGAAGCCAATAGATTATTTGTTGTACCGGTACATGCAAAGCAAAGTATATCAGGATAAACTAAACAATTTGGACAAATAACCTTGAAATTGTTGTTAATAACTGAATAATTTATTACTAGCGCAGCGCACTGTCGTGTCATCAATTTTAACATTCAATCTGATACTTTTATGGATATCATATAATTTAGATCAGGGATGAGCAACACGCGGCCCGCGGGCCGCATGCGGCCCGGCTCACTTTTTCGTGCGGCCCGTCAAAGATTTACTTTTTAACTTTTTAAATATATATTTCTATGTGTTAAATTGAAAAAAAGGGCATTAAATTACAAAAAATATATGAATATATTTTAAAGAAGTTCCGATTTCATAAAAATTGCACTTCTGAAGAAGCCATTCACACAAATCGTGCCTACGTACATAATTCGCTGGTTGCAAACCTTGAACGCGTTGAACGTGGTAAGGGTATAGTCCCTGATCCCGCAAAATCCACCTAACAGTAGAATGGGAAACGCCAGTTTGTAACGCAAGTCTTCTAGTGCTAACATTAGGACTTTCCTCCACTAATTCCAAGACATGCTGTTCTACATTAACAACCCTTTCTGCTCTTCCCGTAAATGTTGGACTGTTATAGTAAATGTACGGCTGTTTGGAATGCGGCGCTGAGGATATCGCTCTTAAGTACATTTGCCTTGCCCGTAGAGCGTTTCCTTGAGCTTCCCCGTAAATAAGAACAACATCAGTAAGTGCAATGTTCGTAAAATTTTCCATTTTGGTAGAAACACTGCTTTCCAGCTTCAACAACAGACTGAATAGACATTACTGACGTACCTAATAGTATTGGTTTGTGTTAGGTGATAAGAAAGTTTTTTGAACTTCTACCTTACTCTCCTTTGCATAACATGTCTTTGAACTCAAATTTTTGTTATTATTCTGCGGTATTCAAACAATTTTGGGTCATATTTTCCATTATTATTTTCTCATATCTTAAGGGTACCATGGCGAAAGAAATGTTTTTTCTAGTTTGTATATATTGTAATCTACCATCGGATTTAAATTTGTATCTATTTCTGATACACCCTGTATAGACCAATTGGTTGCAAAGAAGCAATGCCAAACTTCTCATTAAATTTTGTTTAAGATTTCTTCCCATAATAATTACTTTTTGATTTCTTTTATACTATTTCTATTATATGTTTTATTTGTGTTTTTTTATAGAGTTGTTATTTTGTTCATTTTGTTAATAACGCGATAATGGGAGTTTATCATCTAGTGTTCATATTTTAATACGTTTCTTATATGCGGCCCGCACAACATTTTTAAATTTGTGGTTGGCCCATTGTAAAAAAAGGTTGCTCATCCCTGATTTAGATAGATCAGAAAAAAATAAATAAATAAAAAATAGGGTCAAAACGTCTTTTAAAATTTACCAACTAATACAGAGATTATATGAAACAAACGTTATATTTCTAACCTAAATAACTTCTCAAATCAAACAATTCAATCATTTCAACAAATACAATATTCCAATAAATTTAAGTGTCGAAGAATCCTTTGTGTTCATGTATTCAACGATAGCTAATTAGGATTTTTATGGATTTTGGTATTTTCTACTCCAATATGATGTCGATCAGGTTGAAACCGATTTTTCTTAAACTTCTAAGCTAAATGTATTATGACCAACCTGGTCAGATTTATTGACCGCAAGAAAATCTTCTAATGTTGTTTTTACTATAAAAGGTTCTCCTTTAGTTGAGTTTGCAGCAAACATTCCGAAATTAACATGGGAAAAAAACCCGAATAAAAATTCTAATTATAGTGTTCCACCATGTCGTTTGATACACCTTGTACATTGTACTGAAGACCAACTGTAACGAATTGTAAGCGTTTACAATAGCCTTTTTAAGTTAGATTTTCACGAAAAACAGTTGATTGCACACAATCAATACAACCTTGATTGTAGTTTTTAACAGTGAGTGAACAATGAAAACGTACGTTTAGCACAAACCACGTGTTTATGCTTCGAGGGAATAAAATTAATGGTTGTATGTATATCTATTTAGTTTTCCATAAACCTAAGCGTTACAATCGGACAACAAATTATGTATACAATTCTGTTAAAGTAATGATATCTCAACGTTCGTATACTTTAAACAAAAAAAATTGCGTGCAAAATTGCGAGATTAAACAAGAGGCCCAGAACGTAAAAAGAGCAATAAAAATATTATATAAAGATAACAAAATTGATTTAATGAACATAAGATGGTTATTTAATTCATTCATTCAGCTATGACCGCATTTTGTATCATTATCCACGTAAAAAGCATATTATCTGGAACATTTTCTGGCAACAAATTTTGCGCCAGATGCACAATTGAACGAAAGCCTTTACCTAAATACATTGATAGTTTTTCTCGGTTAGTTTTCAATCGTAGATTTGCATCACTCTTCTAAAACATTAAATTACAATATTCTCCATTTATTGTGAAATCGTTAGAATTGGCAAATACACGTGTGGTCTAATTCCAACCATGTACCCAATCAATTTTCAGATGCTTTGTTATATGCAAGGTTTAGATTTTTGGGAAACACTTACACATACACGTGTATGCATATTATACACAACTAGAAGCACCGGCTGCTATGAAAGCAAGTAAGAATTATACAATGGCATTGGGATAACAAAGAACAGAGATACAGATCGCCTGTTAATGGTAGGGTCAAGTTCAAAATTTATTATATCCCAATTACCTTTCTACCAGCATTTCTCTTACTGTTTTAAATGGCAAAAGGCATAATTTGAAAACTTAACAAATTTGCTTCATTGAAGTGTTTTTATTTTAGGACTCCGAGCTTTAGTTCCCGCCGAAATGCAGTCTATTCAGTAATAAACTCTCTGTTCAAAATGTTGTTGCACATTCTGAAGCATTTGTGAAGTGATTAAACGGCATTCGTTGATTATACGTCGTCGTAAATCAGGTAAAGAATCAGGTTGGGTTACGTACATTTTATTCTTTAAAATGCCCAAAAAAAAGAAATCTAGCATAGATAAATCCGGTGGGCTTGCAGGCCATTCAATAGCGCCTCTTCTTCCAATCCATTAACCCGGAAACCTTTGATCCAAAAATCTAAAATACTGTCGAACAACCAATGCATAATGCAGAGGAGCTCCGTCCTGTTGGAATATGAAATCATTGTTTATAATATCTGTTAACACCGGATCAATGTTGTCTAGAAACAATGATGACACTTAGATTTTTTAAGTAATTATGCCTTAATGATCGAATTGTACATTACATATACAAATAAGTAAAATATAAGTTTGTTGATATCCACCCTGGGCTCCAGTTTTGCACAAAATTTAATCAACATTAATATATAGACACTAATTGCTAATACTTATTAAATTAAAATTAATATTTCCAAATTTTAGAAGTTCTCCGTCTTATTTTTCTTATTTGCATTTAGTTATATATTTACAACAATATACATAGGCAAAGAAATGGGAATATTTAGGAATCATTAAATATTTTAATGTTCATGCAACTTTGTTTACGAATTTTTGAGTAAGTAGGCATTCAACTTAAATATTTTTATTAAGCCATAATTTAGAACCTTGAAAATGGGGTATAAAAATTTCCATCGCATTACACGTCCCTCGATTTCACCAATGCAAATTTAAAACGTCACCAAAAAACACATTCTACTTTCGCTTTTTACAAAAATGTATATTTTGTGTGAGTGGAATCATTTCGAATTGAGTATTTACTAGAAACCAAAGCTTCTTTTTGAGTTATAAATATGCATATGGCTTTCTGTTAAAATATTGGTTTCTCATGCATATAGCTTGCAAATATGGAACTTGATACACAAATGATAAATTCCACACAATACACACGAGTCAATCTAAACAAATATGTTCGCTGAAATTTTTATTAGTACGTTACTACAGAGTAAATAAGAAAAAATAAACAACCTGACACAATGATATGTCGTAGAGTTCATGGATTTTACAAAAATAAATAAAAAATATAAATAATTACCTGTTATATAATTCAACGGCAGTTTTCGTTCTGTTTAAATTTTTTTGTCGATGTAGCAATGAAAATTGCACGAAGACAATGCAGAACAATTCAGTTTACTTTACGCAACTATAATTTATTAATTCTCAAAAGTCCACCCACTGCAACTATTAAAAATGCTTCCAACTATAACACACACACAACAAAAGGTCAATCCGCACAATAACTAATTTCATCTCCTCACAATTACAGCCTTCACGAGTAATTAAAGATTGTCGGGCATGTAAAAACCTCCTAAAACAGCTCCTTTTAAAGTTAACAATGCACTCTATTAACCCAGACAAATTACTCGTTAAATTTTATTTCTAAGATTTTTTTCTACTTATCTTGTTAACTTAAGCCTGCAGACCTTTGGCATTTAGTTTAATAAATAATCCATCAATCGTAATTTTTAAAAGTTGCAACATCGAATAAACTCAAATTAATGAAGAAGCCCGTCAAGCATTACAGAAAGTCCATTTATTACTCTAGTGAATTGTGAAGCTGGAATGCTCGAGTTTTGTTGCAACTTTTAATAATTAATTTGTATAAATCGTAACCTTAATTTCGGTTAAATGGTTCTTTATTAATCTTTAATAGCAGCTCGTACACTCGGATTAATAGTTTTGTTTTTGTGCGGCGATATTACGAAGCAAGTTGCGGTTAGCAGGGTATGTGATGTAATACGGTGTTTATAGCGAAACAGAAATTATTTTAATATTGTGTTTACCAAAACTCGTGTAAAATATAGAAAAAACTGATTCAAAAGCATCCTATTTAGGATATGCTTTAAAAAAGAGAAATGGATCCCATGATATTTGAAACAATAATATAATTAGAGAGAGCTATGTATTTTGAATGCATACTACGCTATTCTGTATAACGATCTAACGTTAGTAATAGATGTGCTCAAATGTTAGTAAAGTATCAGCAATAGCAACAATTAATGTAACTATTATACAGCTACACATTTTGAAGAAATTGTATACAAATGCTCCAATGTTAGTAAAACAACAACCGGACGATTTTTAGGCTTATTTTGAAGGCAATATTGGTCTAAACTAGTGTTTCAATTACTTATGTGAATCTTTTGAAACAATCGTATAAATAAACAAGTAATAATTTTGAGGGATTACTACACAATTCTATAAATTGCTCCGACGTTAGTAACAGAAATGGGCAGCTTTTAGGCTTAATGCGGCAAGAATATTGGCAGAAGCAAGGGTTCCAATTATTTGAAGCTTTTGGAACAATAGTTTTATAAAAGATCTATTAATTTTAAGAAACGCTCTGTTAGTAGAGGTACAACAAATGAGAAAATTGTTAATAGAAAGGAGCATATTCGCCTAAGATAATGTTCCAATTATTTGAAGTTTTTAATACAATCAGTATAATTAAAGAACAATTTTAAGGGGTTGCTAGACAATCCTGTGCAAATACTCTGATGTTAGTAAACCCCCAAGCAAGTCATACAGTTTAGACGAAAAAAAGGTAAGTCACCGTAGGTTCATTCCCCACACAGGCTCTAGATGTCAGCCGGGTTCCGCACCAGAATCCTCAGTCCCTCTTCATGGGATGGGGAAGGACAAGATATATGGATTATGGAATTTCGCGGATGAGAAAAAAAAACACGAAAAACCTTAGTCAGGACAGACGACCAATTACTTTGAACCATGGACCTCCGGAATGAAATATAAATGCTCTATTGCAGAGCCACCTTCCTCGGTTATATGAAAGGAAACATGTCTTGACTTAACTTAACTTAGAATTGTTTGAATACAATATAATTAAAGTGTTATTAGGAAAATCTATTAAAATACTCAGATGTTAGTAAATCACCCGAAAAGGGATCTAATTTGAGATCTTGGAACTGTAACATAGTTTAAATCACTACTAAGCGATTGCGTATCAATACACTTATATTAGTAACGACTAATGATGCCAGAAAACTAAAACCCTTTAGGTCTATCTTGCTACAAATACTGACGTAAGTCAGGACTCCAATTAGTTGAAATTTCTGAGACAATTTTGTATGCATTAATGACATCCAACAGCCAACGATCGGGATGGTAGCGATTACATGCTACGAAAATTAGTAGATGAATACGCAAAATGGGGATTGAAAATGAATACTAACAAAACCGAATATTTGGTGACAGGAGAAGAAGCAAAAAGTATAGAGGCAGACTATGGAACTATTGAACAATGCAACGAGTACAAATATTTGGATACTATTATAACAAAAAATGGAACATGCGACGCAAATATAGAGAAGAATCACACAAGGGAAAGCAGTAGTACAAAAATTAAATTCCCTACTTTGGTCGTCAAAAATAAAAATTAAAACAAAAGTAATAATTTACAAAGTTCTTGTGGAGCCCATAACAACGTATGGATCTAAATGCTGGCAGAGGGGTGATAAAAACAAGAGAAAACTGGAAACAGTAGAGATGGGTTATCTAAGAAGATCATGCAGAACCTCAAGACTGAAACATATTAGAAACGAGATCATTAGAGCAGAAGCGAAAGTACCCGACACCATAGTAGAGAGGATAGAAAACAAGCAACTATTATGGTATGGACATGTTCGGCGTATGTATGAGGAAAGATGGCTACTGAGAATGTTCAAGTACCAGCGCACAAATCGCAGAAAGAGAGGAAGGCCAAAGAAAACCTATCTTGAAGGGATAGAATGTTCCATGAGAAATAGAGAACTACACGAAGATGAGTGGGAAGACAGAAATTTTTGGCGGTCGAGATGCGGGAAGCGGCAGCAGCCGTAGGCCCCCCGCTTATATATATATATATATATATATATATATACTAATGACGTCCCCCTTTTGGAAGATTATTATATAATTCTATAAACTACCTGAAAATTTGTTTACTTAAGGCCTATCTTAACGTGGGGCGCACATGGATTGCGCGTAAACTAATCTGTTAATAGCTCGACTCTTGCAGCTGGTCTATTTTGAAAACATGAATTGCGCGGACGGGGGAACATGGATTGCGCGTAAACTAATCTTTTATTACTTCACCTTTGCATGTAGTCTATCTTGAAAACATGAACGGAACTATGGCACATTTTAGGTTTTACGAAAAATGCTGCAAAGGATTTCTAAGAACACCTGCATATTTTAAAACTTATATTATTTTTTTGTAATTTATTATTTTTATTTTTTATTATATAAAATATTCAAACGTATCATAAATATTAGATATTTATATCCAGAGTCGTATTAATGTTTTTAGAAGAGAGCATGTATTCACGTTAATTATGCAGAAACGTAAATTGTTGCTTATTAATGTACAAAATGCATTTAATAAAATGAAGGTACGAAATTTCCTCTGCTTCTTCAATGAAATTCTGCCTTCGTTTAACATTATGGTCGTGCTGTTGCGCTTTGTTACCCAGGGGGAGATGTATTTACTATAATCCCAGAAGATTGAAAGATTACGCGCAATCCATACCGACCTGTACAGGATATTCTTGCGGAGTTCATGGTGGATATTAACTGAGTCAGGTAAAATTCCGCAAAATTCATTAACAAGAGTATTGGCATACGACGCTTAAGCCATGAAGTTAATATTCAGTTTGGAAAACTAGTAATTGTGAGATATTACTATTTCTCTAAAAATATTGTTTTGATGCAACGAACTTCCGAAACAAATCATTGTTAACCAATTTATAGGATGTTTCTCGCAAAATAAGATTATTTCTTCTTGTTTACCAGGAAACATAAAAAATGAGGAATAATCCTATTACCTAATCCAGGGGTGTCCTAATCCGGACCTGTTCTAAAAACTCAATGGAGTGCTTGTTTGTTCTTTACTATATGTTGATTTAATATACTTTAAAAAATAATAAGAGTTTACGTAAGGCTAATTCATACATTTATATGTTAAATGATTCGGATGCACTAAAATGTAGAAACGATAAAAAATTCAATGAGGAACAAAAAAAAATACAGCTGAGTACAGAGTTTTTAAAACAACTTTTTTTGAGAGGCCAAATTTCTAATCCACTATTTCCATTATCACCTCAGATTTAACTTTTTTTACATCAATTCGGAATTGGTAAAATGTAAAATATAAGAATATGTAATAAACGAATATCAAACGAAAACGAAACAAAATTAATATTAACACAACTCTGTGTACGCTGATAACATATATTTCTGGTGTAGGTTTTCGACTGCGTAAATTCGCACGTATTGTTGTGGCAAAACATAGCGGGAGATCATAATCAAATCAGCTTATAAAGGGAATTAATATCTCATATGCCCGCATATTTAGTTTTTGGAGTGTAATTCGAAATATGATGAACATTTGAAATCGGAACGGTAATGGAATTTGTGAGGAATTCGGATCAATGATGTTCACTTCGCTGTACATTAGGGATGCAAATTAAATGGTTATTTTGCATAGAATTGTTTAAATTGAGAGGAATTATAATGCCTCGCGATTATTATCTCCCGAATGGAATGAACGGGCTTCTGTAAAAAGCGCAGAAAATTACGTTCGGTATCTCGAGTATTTGACGCTCTTTGCGTTGATAAATATTAAATTACTCATTTTTCACGGTACAAAACGGTGAAAATTTTACATACAAAAAGTATTCTTTAATGTTCTGTTAGTTATTTAAATATGGAGGCCTAAGTGATCATATCCTGAAGATATTTTTACACAGTATGAACATAAAACTATGTTAAGTAATTTTTTATCTTACCATAATTTTAGAAGTAAAATGTAACACTAACCACATTTGCCTAATCGTTTCCGCATTATAGATTTTATACGCGTTAAAGATACTAACATAAAGAGTGCTTTAGATTGAATGTGTCATAATTCGTAAAATTATTAAACCAGGAAATGTATGAAAATAACTTACCAACGATATTCGAACTGCTCAGAAGAAGAAAGAAATAAGTTACAACTCACCTGCAAAGAAAATAAAAGATTATTAGTATTACATGATAATAATACAATTAATAACATTCAGCAAAAACACGAATAAGAGCGTAAAACGAACAAAAAACTAAATAAGGTTTTTCTATAGGTTGGCAGTAATAGTACCACTTTACATACATAAGTTAGAGCAAAAACATGTTAAATATGGTATTTCTATACAAAGTTGTAGTACCACATCATATAAGTTAAGCGTAAAACAGAAAAATAAGTAAATATGGTATTTATATAGCCCGGTAGAAATGGTACCGCTTTATATACAAGTTAGAGCGTAAAACAAAAAAAAAGTTAAATATGGTACTTCTATAGGCTAGTAGTAAGACTACCACGTTATGTAAGCCAGAACGTAAAACAAAAAAAGGTATTTCTATAGTCCGGTAATAACACTACCACTTTATATACACAAGTAAGAGCAAAAAAATGTTAAATATGGGATTTCTATAAACCTGTGGTACCACATTATATAAGTTATGCGTAAAACGAAAAAAAAAGATAAATATGGTATTTCTATAGGCTGGTAGTAACAGTGCCACTATACTGATAAGTTAGAGCAAAAACGTTATATATGGTATTTCAATAAACCTGTGGTACCACATTATATAAGTTACGCCGTTACGCGTAAAAACAAAAAAAATAAATATGGTATTTCTGCAGGCTGGCAGTAATAGTACACGATATATATCAGAACGTAAAACAAAAAAAATTAAATATGGTATTTGTATAAGATGATAATAATAGTGCCACTTTATGTAAGTTAACTGATAAAGTATTTTATAATGCAGAAATAAAATATGAAGCTTTATTGAATTCGATAGAAATTCTCAATCGATTTACATTAATGATCTATAGCAAATTTGTAATTTTTAATGTAAACAGGTATCTGACAATATACACCGGCAACTACCATGCAAATCCTCCATTAAACTAATATAACAATAATTCTATGTGTAGCATCCTGGCATTTAAGCTTATTTCTGAAGAATATAGCCTTAATCCAGTGTACAATAGATCCTTTAGAAGTACCGTTTAAACAGTACTAAGTTATACTCTGCAAATATTTCTTTTATTATTAGTTTATAAGAAAAAAAAAACATATTTTTTAAGATAACTTGAATATCGAACATAAGGCTAAGTCAGTGTTTCAATTATTTATAATTTTCAGAACAGTAAGATACTTATAAAACCACTAACATATATGTAAAGCCTCATGAAAATTGTAGCTTTCAAGCTTATTCAAATTTTTTTTATTTAACCGACGTTTTTATTATGAGATAACTTTGATAACACTGCCAAGTGCATAAAGAACCTTCTAATGTACCAAGACAGTGTCAATCTTTTAAGCTTAGCTGAAGCAATTTTCGGCTTAAGTTCTAATTATTTGAGAATTCTGGAAAAGTAATACTTTTATAGAACTACGAGTTTTGAAAATTGTTAAGTAACTGTGCACAAACGCTATCATTCAGAAGGTACCACGATAGTGATACTTTTTAAACTTATATTGAAGTCAGCGTTCCATTAGTTGTGTCTGTTGAATCAGCAACCGTAATTTTGAAGATATACTAAGCAATTTTGAACAAGCTTACAGAGTGACTATTCAGAAAAAAACTTCATTGAAGGTAATACATATTATTATTATTAAAATATAAATACATATTAGTTTAAGCTAGCGTTTAAATTAATTAATTAAACTTCTGAAAATCACTATTTTAAAAGAATTCGTTTAGGTATTACATATATTAAGTAATTATGTGCAAATCTTCAACATTAGCAAAATACCAGCAAAATTACACTGTAATACTCATTTAGTTGAGAAACTTTGCTTAAGCCAGCAATGCTTGTAGACTAATAATATACCCCAAAAATTATATTCTAGGGTTCCGTGGGGATTAGCTTCAAACCAGTACTCTGAGCTTCCTAAACAATGATATAGATACATTGCAAATGTGGTAATTTTAACAATTTACTATAAATGAAAAATGTTTTTGCCAATGTCAGTTTAATATAGTAGACCAATAACTTAAGCAAATAATTAATGCAGGCAGCAGGTTAAATCAGTTATTTTGCGGAAATAATGTGCGACGCTGTAATAAATTTTCAATGAACATTTATAATGGAATATCGACTTAAGCCCGTGGAGCACTTTGCAGGAGTTTATTGACAAATTGCATAATAAAGCAAGACTTAGTTAATATCTAACTCTGTATTACGTTCATGTACACTCTCGTCTATTTTTCTATGGTACTGAAACATATTAAATAAAGTTCGTAGCCAAGCCGTAATTGTAACACTAAATCTTGGTAAAACCACGTAATATCCTTGACAGGAACTTACCAATTATCTTTTTTCTCTATAGTGTTATAATCAAAACAGCCAACAATCCGAAAATAACCTATGACATAACTGAAACGTTAAACTGACTTTTCACGATTTCCCTGACCATCACAACAAATACCTGGCTATATTTTAAGGATTCAAGGTTTTCAAGCCGACTTTCCTTCCTTCATGCTCACTATTATTATTTGCAGCGATGAGAAATACTTCGAAATAGAATACGCTCAAAATTAGATTTTTTTCTGTGTGTATTTCGAAGCGGCTACGAGGCGTCATCCACTAACGACGAGTATATGACCTTTCTATTCTAGTATTCTCGGTAGTCAATATTTATTTTAGAAGTCTATATTTTAAGTTGAAACGGCAATAGAGTCGACAGCGCTAGGTGAAAGAAAAACAGCGGTTTTGGGCGTGGAAAACGCAGTGGCGTAACGGCAAAAACCAAACTGCTCCATCACTTCGTTGCGTTATATAAAACAAAAGGAGTTGGAAGTAATTGTAAATAAATCTGGCAATAAATAATAATATCAACCGCAGCTCGACCACTTCATAAGGCTTTGTATTAGACAGTGAGTCAAGCTGCAAATAAACTAATTACTATTCCACAACGACACGTCGTTTTTGTGCGCACCGTTATACTTATTATAATACAGTGAAAGGCTTACCAACACAAACAAGTTTAAAGAATCAGCCTCCGATAAACAGTGTGTGTAGATTTTAAAAATGTCAAAAAACCGTTAAACCGCGTATAGGAGGCAATCAATTAAAGCAATCATTGCGCTATTAACTGCTATGGACTACAACAACCTCTGGCTTTATTTGAGCTAAAAATTGAGATTTCATCCAATTAGCCGTATTACCAAGGTAAAAGCTTTTAGGGAGATACAAACAACACACAAAATTAACACTTAAAGCACAAAAAACGACAGTTTTTATTTCAATATTGAATTAAATTCTGTTTCAAGGATCTATTATTTATTCGTAGGCATGGAGGTACAAATAAGAAAATCTTCCGGTGAATCACGTTTCGATCAGGTTTTCGGGGAAAATCCTGTTGTGGGTACCACTATCAATACTGTCACCCAAAGAAATTTAAATTAATTGTGGGTTGTAACACAGAAATAAACTTGTTTTGCCAATGCGCCGCAATTTCTAAGAAAAACAGGCGCTTGTAAACAGCTTTTCAGAGGCTTTCCACGAAAGTTTAATATGGGGGACTTTTATTACGCTTAGTTTTTAGCCGGCTTGAAGCCAAAATTTTATGAAAAATGTCATTATGTAATCATTTTCGTGTTTTATCTCCAACGATGATCAGTTTTACATCGATGGTTTACAAAAAATTATATTACACTGCTCCAAGAAATTTACGCACCAATTATTAATGTTGCGACAAAAGAAAAGTAGTGCGCTATCTTCTTTAACCAAATGCATGGAATGAATGTCCGATACAAACCTGATAGCCACATGTTACTTTGGTCTGTTTCTACATCTTTAACTTTGTTAAAACAATTAATCAATTTTACATGCACATTTACAATTTACTTGCAGTTCGTTTTACTTTAAAACGTATCAAATCGTGTAGCTGTCATCACGCAATTGCTTGAAAGATCAGTTATATTTAAAATGCAACGTATCTCAAGAAATTTAAGTCGTGATGAGTGTGTCACAGCCTTTACTTTCTCAGAAGAAGGGTATTCTTTCCGCGCTATCGCTGACGGGCTTGGGATGAATCACACAACAATTTCTCGGGTCATCCAGCGTTTCAAAGAAGCTAACGAACATGACAGGCGACCAGGGCAAGGGCGACCAGGGCAAGGGCGACCACGTGCTAATACCGCTGTAGAAGATCGTTTTCTTTGAATGCATGCACTCAGAGAGCGCTTTACCACCACAAGAGCCCTCCAAAGACAACTTTCAGCAGTACATAATGTGCAGGTTACCATTGAAACCGTTCGCCAACGTCTTCTGGAAGGAAATCTGAGAGCCAGATTACCAGCTACTGATCCACAGTTGACCGCAGACCACCGCAGACACAGATTGGATTTTGCTAGAAACCACATGCTTTCGAGTTTTTAGAGGTCCAAATGAACGATATGCTCAATGTAATTTTGCCACCACGACTGTGTAACAAGTCAACAATTGCTTTGATTGTTGTTAAATTGGATAAAATATGGTTTACTTAATTTTAAGCATTATCTATGATTAAACGTACTTCATTACCTACATGCAATACTTTAAACAATATTGGGATTGTTAGTTGTGGTGCGTTAATTTCTTGGAGCAGTGTAGGTCCACCGGAAATGTGATTTTAAAATTTTAAATTGCCTATTCAACGCTAAGATTCTAAATTAATTGAATTCTAAATTACGTTTGAACGACCATGACGCCTATAATCCAAATAAAGCCAAATTAAAAAACAAAAGATTAAACTATAGATTACTACATTTATAAGAAAGATTTTCCTACAATTAATGTCTTACCTACCGACCCTCAACCTCTCAAAATTAATTTTATTACATATTAACGAATACCCAAAAACAACACTTTACTTAAATTTGAAAAAAAAATAATAACAAAAGCAATCGAGCTATTGGAATCCTCGATTTAGTAAACATTAATTTATATTTAAATAAGTGGACGCAACTGCCCCCCTGGACTTTCCCATACTGGAAACTGTTCATATCATCTTTATTCAATAGTAGAGTTATTTTCCTGAAAACGGTTGTTCAAGCGCTATCCTAAAACCTTGCCTCGTAACGAATAGACTTACAAGGCTTGTAAGAAGTCCCGCCAAATATCTGCGGTGCCCCTTAATTTCCTTTTAATATGCAACCAGGCATACTTCATTCTCTACTATATACGTGATATTGTGAC